>JALDNG010000169.1:590000-645330 GCA_024349245.1 Neodontobutis hainanensis | reverse complement strand
CTTTTCAACTAAGGGTGCAGAAATTTTAAATGAGGATGTGAAGCAATCTTTTACATCCATGTAGAACTGTGTGATTTTGAGTGGGAAAACCAGAATATTAATACATTGGAAACAATATAATTTACCAATTTTTCATCATCTCTGAAAAATGACATTTAGCTGGAAAAGTGTTGAGGCTTTACAGAGTTTTTATTTCAAAAGTGGGAGCAGGTAATGCTAGAATACTGATTAGTTTGACAATCATAAGACTTTATTTGAAAGCAGCTTTTCAACCTGAGAATTATCTGTAAACCCTGTTATGTATAGTATATTAATAATAAATGATCTTGTATAATGCAACGTCCAATTGCAATTATTCTCCCAATCACCTCAGCTTCCACCTGTAAAAATGTGCAGTAACTTCAGACTAAACAGCTGTTTTAATTTGTCCACTTCTGACAAAGACTGACCTCAACTAAGCCTTTAATGTAACTACTCCCATATAAATCATTCATAAGTCATGAGTAAAAGTCACAAATGGCGGAAGGTTTGTTGTAACTCAATAATAGGTTGTGATTCAAGAAATGACTCCGTGTTTTTTGCCCGTCTGGATGAAAGCATCGACGCAGTGGTCAATGTCTTCATCTGTGTGAGCTGCCGAAATCTGGACCCGGATTCTGGCTTTACCCTTTGGAACGACCGGATACGAGAATCCAATCACGTAGACTCCTAAAGAAGAGAGCATTTGTGTCATAACTTTTCTTGTTTCGGATAATTACATTTACATCAAGTCTCACCAAGCTTAAGCATGTCGTCGGCCATCTCAGAGGCCAGCCGAGCGTCGCCGAGCATCACGGGGCAGATGGGGTGAGCAGTGCCGGCGATGGTGAAGCCAGCCTCTGTCATCCTGTTTCTAAACCTGCACACACAGGAAAGCTGTGAAACGGGATTGACCATCTTCACAAGATGAAATTTTTTCTATTCTTTACAAAAACAGCAAATTCTGTGTTTACTCGCTTGAAGTGTTTGTGCTTATTTTCGACAATGCAAAATTAAGATGTGCTTGCTGCTACACCTTTGGAGATTTACAACCACTACTATGATAATTTTGTTTACATTTCTGACATGGTATACAGAGCTAAGAACACAAGGACACAGAATATTTAGAGCAAACGTCAAAATCTTGCAGTCAGTTGTTTCTACAGTGGCATAAAAAGTTGAATTCAATGATCTGAAAACAAACAAAGCCAGGGGTGGGACAATGATTACATCCCTTATCGCAATGAAAACAGTAAAACAGACACTTTTATCTAAAGCAACTAACATTAAGCTTCTATTCACCAGTGTTACAGCTGGAACACCACTGGAGGCAAGGTGGGTTAAATGTCTCGCCCAAGGGCAAAACAACAGTATGAATTGTGGGAATCGAACCATCAACCTTCCGGTTGAGGGACACCGCTGTACCCCTGAACCACTGCGACCCTGTTTGAGATACTGACACATGGTGCATTCCTATCCATAGTGTTTTATTATTTTATTCTAAGAAGCTTTTAAATTCCATCTTAGAAGTAAACAGCAGTCAGTGAGCTGCCCAGCACCTCAGTCAGACTTCACATCATATTGTTGGGGCTTATGTGTTAATGTTAATTGGACTGGCATTCCTCTCAAAGCTCTTTGTAGCCGAGCAATAAACTACAAATGCAACATTTGTAGTTCATGGACCCTGCCAACTTTGCACTCTGTCTTTTCAAGCGGTTGCACTTGTGTCATTGCAGTTCGTCAGGTTTATACTTTTGCACTTTAAATGCCCCATCTTTTTGACAATGGTTGAAAGAGGCCAGATTTCCCCCTCCATGTGGACAGGGCGTAAAGATAACTAGTCCTTAAGGCTATGTGCAGGTGTTGGTGAATATGGCAAGAAATTTAATTATTCCTCACACTCATTTATCTTTCCTTCCATCAGCACAAGCATTTATAACTTTGGTTTCAGCTCAAGGATTCAGCTACATTTGAGTGTAAATAAAAATGTAACTGGTGATAAGCCAGTCAGATCGTGTCCCTGTGTAAACACACCTCATGGTTTTGGCCGACATGCTCTGTGCAATCTCGTTGGAGGTGAGCAGCAGCTCCACAGCTTTGGTGGCACAGCCCACCACAGGAGGGGGCAGGGAGTTTGAGAACAGGTACGGCCGTGAGCGCTGCCTCAGGAGTTCGATGAGAGCCTTCGGGCCCACTGTGTAACCGCCTGGACAAGAAGAAGTTCAGCGTTTCAAATTGTGTGTTTCACACTCGCATATAATTAAACCCATTTCTTTCTTACCAGCAGCTCCTCCGAGAGCTTTTCCCAGTGTGGAGTTTACAATGTGAACTCTGTCCATCACTCCCAGGAGCTCATCTGTTCCTCTGCACAACATAGTCCGCATTCATTTTAACCTTTTAAAAACACAACCCCAGATGAAATGTTTAAACCTACACATACCTGCCTCGAACTCCCAAGAAACCAGTGGCATGACATTCATCTATAAACACCATGGCTCCGTATTCTTCTGCCAAGTCACAAATCCCCTGTAGAGGGGCCACATCTCCGTCCATAGAGAAGACTCCGTCTGTGACTACAAGGCGCATACGGGATGACTGAGGAAAAGAGAACATGGTCAGGTCAGGCATTTTGGCTGGATTATTAGGCTGCTTCAAGATTGTTTGGTGAATTGAACACCAAGACATGATGGTGCTATCTAGGGCATGTTACAGTTACAGAGAAGATCTGTTGTCAGGATGTGGAGCTGCTGGCAGCAGGACTATGACCATACTATATTCCAGGAGAGTTCTCACTGAAGTAACAGTTTAGGGAGCTTTACCAGATACCACCTGTGGCATCATCAGCTGACTGTCTAAAGGAACAGACCAAGCTTCCCGATATTCACCATCATGCCCACCTCACCTGGGACTCCTTGAGCTTGGTCTCCAGATCACTCAGGTCCATATGTTTGAAGCGGAGCCTCTTTGCTCGACACAGACGAATCCCATCAATGATCGAGGCGTGGTTCAATTCGTCCGACAGCACTGCATCATCCGGACCCAGCAGCACCTGAAGGAGAAGAGGGCATTACTAAGAATATACCATACCTAGTAATTCATAAAAAGATGTGTGAGGTTGTACCTCGAACAGTCCAGCATTGGCGTCAAAACAGCTGGCATAGAGGATGCAGTCTTCTCTTTCATGAAACTGAGCCAGCTTCTGCTCCAAATGTTTATGTAGATCCTGCAGTGATATGTTACATTACATTTATTACATGTGTAAAGTTACGTTTTTGATTTAATATAAAACAGATAACATTACCTGTGTGCCACAAATAAATCTGACTGAACTCAGCCCTGCTCCGTAGGCCTTCAGGGCTTCGACACCCGCCTGCACCACCTCAGGGTGACTGGATAGGCCCAGGTAGTTGTTGGCACAGAAATTTAATATGCCTGAGAAAGAGAGACGAGAATCATTGAGAACAATAAAACCTGAGATTAAGGAAATGTCCAAATGAACCTTTCAAATCCAATGAGCTGGAGCCAGTCCCTATTTGATCACAGCTAACTTTCAGACAAACTGAATAGGGACTAAAAGACAAAGCAGATATTTGAAAACAAAGAAAACTACAGGCTCTTGGAACTGTCCCTTTCAGATGAAATGGACAGAGTGGAGGTCATGGCCCAGAGCCAACAGACCATTCACAAACATTTTGCCAAAGGTTCATTCTGAAATGTACAACACTGACGGGCTGCTTTGCTTGCACAGCAACAAACTGAGATTAGCCAACAATACCCTCGCAGCAGCAGTGGGTTCTTAGACAGAACTGTATAAAGAATTTGTTTCATACATTTTTATTTTATTTTTCAATTTTTACAATACCAGGAATCTCTGCTATTGTTGTTAAATTATTCATAAGAGTTGTATTAACCTGCTCTCGTCAGTAGATGAAACATACAGGCCCGTTATCTTAAGTTATTGTTGGTCATATTACTACAAATGTTTGCTATTGTAGGAATAATATTAGAGGGGAAATATATTCATGTTCATGTTCATGTAGGGTTTAAACGTCTTTTACATTTAATTTAACAAAACTAAAAACGTCACCTTCCCTTTTGTCAAAACTCCAGCTTAAGTTAACAGAGATAAGAACTCAACCGAAAAGCATCACCAGCAGCAGCCATCTGCCCCAACTGTGGTGCGTTCAAGGACATCAGCCACCGTCCGTATCCTCAAGTGTTCACAAACGTTGATTGTGTAAAAGCCCGTCACTTACTGCCACGACGGCCGTCCACGTTTATGTGCGGACCCTGCTTCGACGTGATGACCCGCTCCCCCTTCCACGTCCCGGCTGCACGGATGGACTCGAGCTCGGTTTCCAGTAAAGCTCTGGCGTCCGCTACCGCAGAATAACTCCGGTTCAGACAGGAGGCCGAGGGTCGGAGGACGCCTTGAACGGGTTTCAACAGAGTCACAGCGGCTTTTCGGAGAGACATGACTGAGAAGGAGAGGTTTGACGTTAACATGTGCGGAAAGAAAGCTGAGAAAGCGAAGTGTAAGTCACGTAAGAAGGGGCGTCGCGAAGCGGGCCAATGAAGTGCACGAGAGCCGAGCAGGTGGCGTATGTTGTCCAATCAGATTGAAGATCAATCTTTTTTAGTAAACCAGCAACATGTTGCTTTTTGCAAACTCAATAATAGTCATAAAATATCGGTCTTGGTAGCTAATTACACCTCTTTTGCGAATTTGCGTAGGTTTTTAAACTGTACATTGCAATAAACATTGCATTGTAGATATTTAACCCACTGTTAATAATATTTTCTACAAAGTGAATGAAGCTTGTAGTGAAATATGTAACTCCAACAAGTTCAACAAAAATAGTATGTGTGTTTTAATATAATTACAAATATCAGAGCTAATTATTTTACAGTGTTTCTTAGTTCTATAAGTGTTACACAGTATTAAGGGATGTAAAGCTTCAGTTAATTTTATCACACCATAACCAGCTCTGCATAATTATATGAAACATGGTGGCTGGCGAAAATGTAGAAGAATTTCTTTAACATATTAATTTACTCAAAAAAAGATAAAGCGCAACTATGTGTTGGTGTATGTACTTTTGTATTTTTTGTGTCTTTTCCTATATGCTTATAAGTGTGACTGGAGTTACTTTTTCAAAGTCAAAATTATGAATAAATATTTATACAGTGGAAAGATGACTTTGAAAAATAGGTGTCCCACTAAAAATATGGTCACATATTAATCACAATTATTGTGGCCAGGATAATTGTGACACAAAATTCAATATCGTCCCAAGCCTGAACTATTTAGTAACTGCACTTTTTAAAGGGTCTATGTGTCCTAAATTGCCCTTAGGGAATAAATAAAGTTATATGAATTGAAAAAAGGCAATGCGAGAATGCCCGACATCTGGAACACCATACACTACTGCAGTTCCAGCAATTTGAGGTACTGATATTAATATGGTTATAACAAATGTGCAAAATATGGTGCATTCCTATCCATAGTGTTTTATTATTTTATTCTAAGAAGCTTTTAAAATCCATCTTAGAAGTAAACAGCAGTCAGTGAGCTGCCCAGCACCTCAGTCAGACTTCACATCATATTGTTGGGGCTTATGTGTTAATGTTAATGGGACTGGCATTCCTCTCAAAGCTCTTTGTAGCCGAGCAATAAACTACAAATGCAACATTAGGTCAAACCTTGTCTCTTGCCACTCTCCTGTCTTTTCAAGCTGTTGCACTTGCGTCATTGCAGATCGTCAGGTTTATGCTTTTGCACTTTAAATGCCCCATCTTTTTGACAATGGTTGAAAGAGGCTGGATTTCCCCCTCCATGTGGACAGGTCAAGATAAAGATAAAGATAACTATTCCTTAAGGCTAAGTGTAGGTGTTAGTGAACATGGTAAAAAATTTAATTATTCCTAATTAAATTATTTTATTTTTTATTAAGACAAAACAAAACAGACTCGTTTCCAGTTAATTGCCTTAGTTTAATATCTGACATTATTCTATTGTCAGTATGTTTTTACAAGTAATGTAAAACCCCATTTACAACAGTAACGATGAAGAATCCAGTATCAAACTATTGTTCCTTGTTCCTTCTTCTCTTTAGTAAAGGTCGACAGTGTCGCTACTTAGACAAGGTCCTTTTCTCCAGCTCATGTTTCAACAATATATATATATATATTCACCATATAATACATATTTTAGTTTGTTGTAAAACCTGAAACAATAACCTATTTCATCAACATCAGGAATGTACAATAAAAATGTGCAAATATTTGCGTTACATATAGCTTCACATTTGATCAGTTATAAAACCGCTTCCTTTGTTCGATCATGGGGAGCAGTGCCCATGTCTGATGTGCCTTTAAACCGTGGTCCAAGAGAAACCTTCACTTCTCAGTCAGATAGTGCAGGAGCTCAATGAGTAGTGTTAAATATTAGAGCATGGTAAAACTCAGGACTTTGTCTCGTTCTTGTCCTGTGAGAAAGATCTGAGGGAGGGCAGGCGATCGGCTGCTTTGGCTCTTTCGGCCAAAAACTTGTCAAACTCTGCCAACGGGAAAAGACATAAAATAAGATGAGAGCAATAAGAGAAAAAGAAAAACAGACAACATAATATCTGTTTGCATTCACCAAGATAATAATAAAGTACAGACAGTTTTAGTTACAAAATTACAATAACAAGAAATTGGAATGTCATAAAAATAAAGAGTCTTTCATTTTTGGTTGATAGAAAAATTACAAAATTGGCCAGTACTTCCCAAAGGTAGGCTGCTCTAGATTTTATTTGGATTGCTACAAAGATCTCAATAAGAGATCTGAAGAGAATGGAGTTGAGAAATTTGGGTTTGTAATTGATTTGGCGATTTAAAATTTGGGTCCACAAAAAAGTTTGAAAAATAATGTTTGTTTTCCCCGTCTAAATATAATCTTAAAAGTATATTGGTGTAATTTATTTACAAAAGACTAGTATCTGAATATATATACACATATAAATATATTTTGAATTTCAAAATTGTGTGCAGTATTTATGATAACTTACTCATTCTTGTGAGGACAAGACTGAGCTGAGCTACATCAACTAATAATTGGGGTGAATGGAAGCTTGATGTAAAGCGTTGTAAGTGCCTAGTAAGTGGAAAAGTGTTATATAAAGTCAATGCCATTTTCCGTTTGATAATTGACTTGAATGAAGATAGTGTGTACTATAGTTGACTCTGATTGTTACTTGTTTTTAGTGCCACCTACTGGACAATGGTAAACATGGCAAATGTAGAAGTAGTAGGATATTTTAAGTGTATTTATAAAGCGTTAAGTGCGCAGCAAACATCATAAAGAGCATATAATACATGCTGTATATATTGTAGGCTAACTCTAAATAAGTGCTCTCACCTTCACTGGTTACACCGTCCGACTCTTCATAGTCGTCATACTGTTTCACAAAGACAGAAAAAATAATGTTTCAGAATAGGATGACTTGTGAATGGATTATAGTTTTGTATTTCATTGTTCCACAAAAGCTCATTAGCCACAAAAGTTACTCATTTTGATAGATCTTGCAAAAGGCAACAAATAAGGTACATGTGTGGTGGTAATAATAATAATAATACATTTGATTAATAACAGGTCTTTCTGGACACTCAAGGTCGCCTTACATTAGTAAAAACACAATGGCACATAATTAAAAAACAATTAAAAGCAATATTTAAAAACAACAATTATATTGATGACAGGACAGTGCAGTTAAGGAGAAAGTGAGTAGGCCAGTCTGAACAGATGTGTTTTGAGTTTGGATATGAAATGTGGCAGTGTGTCTGTGTTGCGGAGGTCAGAGGGGAGAGAGTTCCAAAGCTGGGGAGCAGTGCGACATGGTGACAAGACGGGCAGGAGGGACTGAGAGCCGCAGAGGGAGCGGGCGGGGGTGGAAATGTGGAGGAGCTCAAAGACATATGGAAAAGAGTAGTGTCAGTGAGAGGGGAGAGAGCATTAGCAAGTGACTTGATATTAAGCTGCTCTTTTGATGTATTGAGTATTTAGGCTAGAGGCTACAAGATAAAAGTTGCTGAATGCTAATGACATGTACAAAGTGTAAAATAATACTGAGTGAGGAGGACTGTTATAAGAATTCTTTGTTCAGATTAACCAGAAATGATAGAGACCGCTTACAATTTAAAATGCTCAGGTTTAATTCTTGCCAGAATGAAGCAAAGCACACACAAGTAACAATGGTACAAGATTAAGTTTGCTTGAAAAAGGAAACAATACATGAGATTTCATATCCTGCTGTAAAGTCTGTAGGAGGCATATCGTTCACACTCCCCCCATGAAAAGTTCCCAGTTGCAGAATTTAGTCCGTGGCAAGTTATGTCTATGTTCATGTTTGGATTAGCATGAAGGACATGAGCGGGACTGATATGAACTAAAGAGGACTAGGAGCAACCAGTAATTATTAACCTTAGGAAATTTAAAATTATTATAACAATGACACCTACTGGTACAGAGGTGGCTTTAGGGCCCGTGCTTCTTCTTTAAAGACTGTTAAACTTGACCAGATTTGCATACACTTTGTTAAAGCTGCAGAAACTACATTAAGTTAAAATGGAATTTGCCATTATAAACAAATGCATATTTGGTGAAGTAATACACATGTAACTTTAAGGATATGTAGAAATACATTAAACCTTGCATTATTTCTTCATTGTTATTCATTCTGTCAGTAGATATATATTTTTTATTTGTTTGTATTTTGGTAATCTTTGATAAAGTCAATTTGAACTTGAAAAATAAAAATAAAAAATGGACCAAATAAAGCATCTATGTTCTCTTTCTATCATTTTTTTTATCAAGCCAAGCTGAAATATGTAGTATGGACACTTACATCGTCATCCAGTTCAAGCCATTTCTCAATGTCGTCCATAACATTTGACTGGCTAAGGGGAATCTAAAAAAAAGAAAAGAAAAGATGTTCAGTTTAGTAAAATATAAATCATTGTTGGTGGAACTATACCACAAAAGAAAATCTTAAAAATTGCATGAAAATGTAGTATGTGAAACAGTGCAAACCAAAAACCATGCTTTCATGTTGATATAAACCCAAAATGATCAACACAGTGTTTAAAAGCATGCAACGTCTGTGCTTTACATTAATACTCTGACACAACAAAACTCAAAAAATGACTAAACAGAAGTCACCGGGACCACAGCAAAAGTAAATCATGAGGTGGAAGAGGATGTGGATGAGAGTAAAACTGGGACACACACTGCAGACAGACCCACCATTCCCCTCTTAATCATCCAATCTAATTTGGGTGACGAGCTGTTGGTGGAGGCTGGGCTCTCCTCCTTTAGTGCAGACAGAAGAATTATTTAAAAGGCTACGTCTCGTCAACAACAATGAGTCTGGTCAATATGTTATTCATATACACCTTTTCCATAAAAGTGTACTAGCCACTAGTTCAGACACTTTTTAAACACTCAGCACAGCCGCACTGACTTGTTTCTCATCACTCCATCTACAACAACCTATTTCATTCAACTTAAGTTTCCAGAGATCTGCCTTGATACTAAGTGAACCAGCATTGTGCTACTAAAAAAAAACAAAAAAAAACAGGGTTTACACCAAAGATACATCACAAACCCCTTAATCCAGCTTCATAGTGCATAATACTCAATTAAGATATTAAATCAAATTCATTAGTTAATTGATTATTCATTAATTATTGTTTAGGGTCGTAGGGAGCTATTATTTCATTTCATAATCACTAAGACACATTATTAGTGGCAGTGGCTCAGTGGTAGAGCGGCCGTCCTTCAACCGGAAGGTAGTAGGTTCGATTCCCGCTCTCCCCACTGTTCATACTGTCGTTGTGTCCTTGAGCAAGACACTTAACCCACCTTGCCTTGTATGATTGTGTAAGAATGTGAATGTATGTGGTGATGGTCGGAGGGACCGTAGGCGCTGAATGGCTGCTACGTCTCTGTCAGTGTGCCCCAGAGCAGCTGTGGTTACTGTTGTAGCTTATCATCACCAGTGTGACTGTGTATGAATGAATAATTGATATGTAAATCGTCTTTGCGTCCCCAGAAAAGCCCTACATAAAATTGATGTAATAATAAACTCCTCAGTTTGCCTTAAAAACTTCATTGCATATCTATAAATGTAAATTTTATTTAATTTCCTCCAAATGTAGAAGTTTGTAGAGTTCCCAATTAGCTACAAAAGTGAATTGTGGATTTCAAAGACTTTGACTGGAAATATACCTGATCGCTATTGAACTTTCTCTGCTGTGTGTCGGCACACTGCTTTTGTCAGATCCTCACGTCTTTGTTAACGGCTGTATCTAAGTTGAATTTAATGATAAAAGAGAATCTTTCACTTGCTGTTTGTACACATCACTTTGGAGATTTGTGTGGAAAGCTACAATGTTTGCAAATGTCCAGTTCCTAATACATTCACAGTTACACCCTAGAGTTTCATTTTTAAATGATTAGAAATGTATCTAAAGCTAAATTGAGACAGCCAAACATTTGAGCACTCCAAAAACATTGTAGGAAAACATTGAAGATAATTTCAAATCAGTGTAGACTATAGATAAATCTACTGACTATGCTTGTTAAACTGTGTAATTATGGTACACAATGGTATGGTGCATTACTCACTGTTCCACTTATATATAGTCTTCCAGCCTGAGCTTGAGCCAAGGCATCTACTGCAACTTCACTCTGCTCACTGTAAAAAACAAACCAACAAACAAACAAGTACATCTGGAGAGTCCAACAAACAAAGCTAATCATGGTAGAAATGTTGGCATAAGGAATTAGAGGCAACAAGTCAGTGTTAAAATCCAAAACAGAGATTAATGTCTTAGAACTTTCCATCTATGAGAATCCATTTTTAGCCAATGCAAGACTTATTATAATTAGGAATAATTAAAGCAATATTTTGTCTTGTTTTTCCTACCTTGTTTTGTGTAGTAGTGCGTTTAGGTCTTCTGCTTCACTTGTGCCTGGAAGAAAAATTAATCATAAAGCTTAAACCTGAAAGCAAAACATGTTAAATCTGCTAATTGTGCTGCAGTGTTTATGATGTAGTAAACAGTGAGACAAACAGTGTTGTACTTACTGAGTCGGGCAATCTGACCACACAGACTGCCAGACTGTGATCGGCTGAGGGAGCCGTCACTGGCCGCTGACGCAGCCCCCGACTGGATACCGGACTCGGGCGTGAGATTAAGGTCTGCGAGGTTGACGTATGTGTGTTCCTAAAAGAAACAAAATTTAAAAAAATGTTCTAACAGTGTGGCTGAAGTGGCACAATTTAGTCTGTCCACTTAAAGATACCAGACTCAAAAACTAAGCTTTGATAGAAAATACAAACTGACTTCTTGGACAATGTATATACTATTATGCAAAATGGTGAAGAAAAGATAAATCATAATTTTATATGCAAACAAAACCAACAAATGGCACAAGGCATGTTCATAGATACTAGGGATGTAACAATTTACGATTTGATTCGATTCACAATTTTGATCTCTGATTTGATTTTGTCACAATTTTTTTTAAATTAGAGATTAAGTTCCCTTTTAATATTTCACAAATCAGGGCACCAGACTAATTTTTTTCATCGCCATCCCAGTACCGCCCCGAAAGTCAGTTCCAAAAGTCCCTAAGTAAATATCAGCTGTCCCCATATTTATTTAAAATATAATGTTTGTCCATTTCAAAGTTTATAAATAAACATACAATTTAATTTGCTTATAAGGCTTAGTGGATATTAACAAAGTAAATACAAATCTCCCAATAAATTGAAATAAAATCAAAATAAGTGGATATTATCAAAATAACTTAAAATCCCCAATAAATCTGCCTCTGATGGATTTAGACCTGTTTAATTATTTTGTGGTCAATAATTAGTTCTTATTACTTTTAGTTGAGTCCTAAACCCTCTTTAGATCAAACCCAATAATAAACACTGGTCTCATGTGTTTCCCTAAAACAGTAGAACTTTATCAAAACAACTCTCATTTGTTTGACTCTTACCTTTTATACACTTTCACCATAGATTGTAAATAAACATGGATGTAATCCGCCCATTTGTCCGTCAATATTGTCGTTATGACAGGGCAATAAAATGGCGGTTACATCCAGGCTTTTCGGCTTTTACTCCATAGTTTTTAGATAGCATAAACGGACATGTTAATCAAAAATGACCTAATGTGATATTACATCTCATTGACAAGGGCTTCAAACAGGTGAACACTTAGTTTAAGACAGGTCTGGCTGCGTTTTGAAATAATAACTTATGGCTTATAGATGGTTTAGACTCAGGACAGCAGCCTCCGTTTACAGTTTAGCCTCTTTGCTAACACAGATTACTGCTCACATTCCCTCTGTTCTACACCGGTGAAGAGAGTAAAGTGCAGCCTCAGACACAGATTGGTTTTTGTTGTGCGCTCATTAAAGCTGCATGGAGCCAGCTTGGCCCGGGACTGGTCTGTCCAGCAGCAGGAGAGACACAGACGGTGAGTAAGAGAACCCCTTTTGCTAAAGTGTTCTCCTCATCCCCATTCAAACCTCTGATTTAAATGAGGATGAGACTTCCTCAACATCAACACCTACACTTTCTTTGCCATGCTAAAAACAGTTTGCAACAACTTGTTGAAAGTAAGTCTGCAGTAAACAGAGCAGCCCTATTGTTCAAAACATAAACCGCGATTGAATTAGCATCTTAACCGGCTGGTCACATATGTGAATATATTTTCAACCAACTCACGGTTAATCGTTACATCACTAATAGCTACAGTATTTAATTATATGTGGTTACATAATGTAATGTGGAAATTGGAAGAAACATTCACAAAAAAAAATATTTTGATAACAATAAAGGCACACTATGCAAGATAAAAAAATAAATTAATTAATTCTCTACACAGGGAAAATTACTCCTTTCCCACACATACAGCCCTCTAATGTTAACAGACTGGTTAATGTTAATTAAGTTAATGTTGCTGATAGCTACAATTAGATTTTGGTTAAACCCAAAGGTACCAATCACATGCATGACATATCTCGCCAAAATAGTTGTTGCATACCCCTCTAGCACTGGGTAGTTGCGCCCCTGCTCTCAGCCAATCACAGCTCACGTCAGTATAAATAGGTGGTTTAAAATTTATTCAAAAGCAACCATAAACCTGAATTGGTCTTGTACCTGCCAACGGGCACAAAAAAGGGATGGACCATGGAGCAAGAATTGTTCACAAGTGTAGACCTGAGATATCCAACATAGTGTACCTTTGTTGGATACCTGAGTGTACCATAGTGTACCTAAGAAAATTCATATAAGGCAGATTTTAAACCCAGTTGCCGACTTTGCTATGTAGCTGTGCTCTGTTTTGTTTATTTTAAAAAGGCTTTTATCGGCTAACAGTGACATGTTTTTCATGTGCAACATTTAGGATAAAAAGTATTTTTTCCAATGAGTCACAACACTAAAGAACCACAAGTGGACACCTTTTGTGGTGCAGGTTGGCCATTTGCGATTCTTTTCTCAAACCTAAAAAAAAAAAAAAAAAAAAAAAAGAAACTCATTAGTAACAAGAAAATCTAAACTGCTGGTATGAAACTCTGCTGAAGCTAATCCTATCCGACCTGTGGTATCGACTGAAGGCAGAGTTCATCTCATCGTTGGTGGCCAGCAGCTCTTCAATCAGCTTCTCCTCGCTCAGCCTGGGCACCACCTTCACTATCCTGTCCTGCATTTCCTTACAAACTGTGTAAAGCTGCTAATTACACAATGAGACAGAAAAAATGTGTGGGCAGGGGTGGTGTCGAGGGGGTTGATGCCACACAAAATAATATAATATAGGAGATCAGTTAAGGGAAATGAGGAAATAAGGAAAATGTGAGTGAAAAGATAAAAGCGAACAGACAACAGAGAGAACAGAGAGATGTGTTATTTTTATTACCTCGAGCAGCTCCATGTCAGCCTGCTTTACCGTGACGGGGTCCAGGTGAGTCATCATCTCCGACATGGTGGATAAATTGCTCCGCACAACCGTCAGCTCTGTCTTCAGCTGCTTTACCTACAACACAAACAGCATTATTTTTTCTTTGTCAATACAGCTTGGATAAACATATTAGTGTTTTTTGGGGGCCACTCTACATATTTGGTAAGAGCGCTACCAGTCAAAAAAGGAAAGTGACAATAATTCACGCAAAGACAGAAGAGAAATACAAGACCAGTAAACTGTTGCTACCTATTACAGTTTTTCTTAATGGCTTTACCACATTTTTTGAAATGGTTCATTGTTTCTCCAAAATTGAAATGTATTTCAATGGTTCAGTGGTTTATCATTTTTTTTTATTGTCTTTCCATTCATAAAAAAACATTTTGCCTCAAAGGTTTTGTAGTTTTGTTGTCAGTAAGTTTATCAGAGCCACCATAATGTGAATATCCATTGTCACCGTTTGAGCCTCCTGTTTCTACAGCTGCCCAGAGATGACAAACTGAGCAATAAGGAATTCATAAACTATTTTTTTTCCTAAATTTCTTTAAGGTTAGCTCATCTTCTGACCTATTTGTCCACAGAAAACAGCATGTCCCTGCAGGGCTACTTTAGGTATTGGAGGGGTTTGAGGTATGGAACTGAATGGCAAAAGGACAAAGCGCAGAGTTGTAGAGTTTTGTTGAATAATAGCTAAAACCTTCTGTAGCCAACCATCTCGGCATCTGATTACAAATTCCATTATCCTTTTACCGTTTATGGATTGACTACATAGAGTGAAAAGCAGACGATTAGATGTGAGAGCCCATCACCTGGCTGGGAGTGAAGGTGTTGTTTCCCTCTTTGGCGTGTTTGAGCTGAGTGCTCTGGGGCGTGTGCAGCGGTATTTTGGTAGAAATAAGCCCAGCATGCAGAGTAGTGACAGTAGGCCCGTTTCCCGGCAAAGTCTGGCACAAGTCACCAGAAAGAAGAATGAGTAAAGAGAAAGAGTAAAACCATTAAGTAAAAAAAACAAAGCGTCAGGGAGACAAGCCATGCTTTCACCTCTTTCTGAGCTTGGGTTTGGTTTTGGCAGTAGCCGTCTAGCTCTACAGGAGGGAACTCAAGTCCTTTCCTGCGCAGGTCTTCGTACACAGACACCACACCTGTCAGGTCGGGTGAGCTGCGGAATGCATCGGCCCACGCCTAACAAGAGAAAACCACAGACCTTGTTCAAACACACAGTGGTTTATTTCCTCAGTTGAGTGTGTAATGTGCTGATTTATACTTGAATAATGCCAAGAACTCGGTCGTGGAGGATTGCAGGAGGGTTGTTCCGTGGGATTATTGACCGGACCAGAACACCCTCGATGAAATCCCTGGTGGTGACCAGTATGTGGAACCTGTAGCCACAGTTTTTCACACACGTCTCTAAAACCTGACAAGAGAGCAACAGATTTAGATGTAGCTGCTCCATCTGACAAACAAAGTCAAAGGAGGTCATTCTTGCCTTTACATCCATTACATTGTATAATTCTTCCTCTAAAATGTTGTGATTATAACAAATTAATTTGGTTATCTGGTCATATTAATGGTGTAATAACTTGCCCAATCGAGAACTGGGGACTATATATTACACAGTATTCTATTTGCATATTAAGTTCATAAGATTACATACCCTGGCAGAATTAGTGATTTTTTTTTATTGAGCCAGAGTAGCTCAACATTATTGAGCCACTCTGATGAGATCTCAAACGTGCAAATCATGCAAGACAGCCCAAGAATTTACAGGAACTGGAGGCTTTTTGCAAAGAAGAATGTGCAGCTTTACCATCTGAGAAAATAATGAGCGTCATCCACAACTACCACAAAAGACCTAAAGCTGTTATTGATGTTAAAGATGGAAATACAAAGTATTAAGAACTGAGGTATGTAAACTTTTGATCAGAGTCATTCGGGTAGTTTCTGTTATGATTTAAAAAGAGTAGACACGGTAAATATGTCAATAAAGATCAATTTCTTCACCATGTAGAAGAGATTTTATATTGTTATATACTATTATATGAATCAAAATAAACAAGCAATTTTGAGGTAAAGTATTTTGAATCTATATCTAGATTTACTGGTTGAGCATGAGAATGAATTTAAGCAACACTCACAGTGAGTGTCATCACGACCTCCTTGAAGTTTTTATTTCCCACAATCCTTTTCTTAATTGCCCTAACTGCATCTCTGGGTCTGTAATGAGATCAGATTTGTTTTAACATTCAGAGACATGAGCTGATGCAGACAGATAACACATAAAAAGTTCACACACCCTTCCTCTGCAGCGTTGATCATGTCGCAGATTTCCATGTTCAGGGCCCAGTCTTCTGAGGCTAGGCTGGAGTTGGTTGCTTTCTCTGTGTCGAAGACAAACATGCCACAGTTATAGAATTGCAGAGGAATGTATCTTCAGGGCAGTGTCATGTGCTGGCATTTATATTGTGTCAGGTGAAGACAGAAAAGGTCTGGATGTAGTCATATTACGATTAGACAATTTTATAATGTATTTTAGGGTCACAAACCTTTCTTTTTACGAAAGGCAAAACTTGCATTGTGTTAAAGAAACACACTATGTGTCTTTTTACTATTGTGATTAAAATATAATTTACAATTATGTTGATTGTAACATTATGCAATGAAATTGACTCTTCTTAAATCTTGTTCCATATTAGATAATTAGTTACAATTGGTATGACAGGATTTGTGCTAAATCGAAATTGCTATAAAGGGATTCCAGACCCATTTCACTAGGGGTCATTCACCCAAAGTGAATGGGTATAGCTCCTGGGTTTAAAGGTTCATTTGGATAATCCTGCCATGCGAACCTGCACCTAGACAACTTAAAAGGGTGGGTCTTGGTCCACTTCATACTGAACTCTGGTAGAGTTTGATTGAAATGAGGGCTGCCCACTGCCATTTTTGTTTTGTCACTTATTAAAGAACATTGAATTCTATCAAGCATACAGTTTCTGACTGATTCAAAAGAAAGCAAGAGTGACACGCAACCAGTTCTCCCCGTAAAAATAAATATTACTACTGTGAGACATGAATGTTGTCTAATCGCGGGTATGGTGTGTCTCTGGGTGTATCACTGTGATTACATGCCAATGACTTTCTGTGGCATGTTTTATCAGATTGTAGCAAACTTATTTTCTCATGGAAAAATACTAAAACTTATTATTGCACGCTTTAAAACTGTTTTGCTGGGAAGTAACTTTCTGTAAGACACGTTGGCCAATATGTACATTTTTATTACAAGGTCATTGAGTGCTATACTAGACAACAGAAATAGGCTACTTATGTATACAAGGATTTAATGTCTTAACAGAAATTAATTAATTAATATCATAAGAGAATGAGAGAAAATACCTATATATTAGTGGATTTAGTGTTTTGTTTAGATAATTGACAATTTGGAGTAAAAAAAAAACATATAGCAAGCCAAGGATATACTGTTTTGTAATTTAAACTATAGCTCACATGTTGTGTTAACACTATTGTTTTTACTTATTTATTCAGAATGGTATGTAAGTAAATGGGCAGTACATTGTCACTATAAAGCTATTCGCTGTTTAAGCCAAATAACATTCACAGTTTTGGACAAAGGCAAAAGCAGTTTAGGCTCATTCAAGGACACGTCTAAGGAGAGTTGGCAAGTGAGTCAGCTTTTAATAGCCTAGCTTGAGTCGCAAGCCCTTTATTTAGGATATTGCCGTTCTTTTAATTGCCCACTGTCAATTTCCATTCGTAGGCTAAGCTAACAGAATGGCGTGTGCAATTCTCATCAGGCTACAGTCCAATAACAATCTAATTTGGGTCAGGAGGATGCAGACCACTTTGTCCGCCCACTGTTCGGCAAATAGGTCCATAATAGCAACCAATCAGTGTGAGAGTAACTGTATCTTAATCCCGCCCCCTGCTAAATCATTGCGTAGTTAACATGTCAATCAAGTTATAAGCCACTGCTCCTCTCTTAGCCTTTTACAATAAATTTAAGCATTTTTGAAAATTAGCTAAGATTGAATGCACTGCGAATTATATTTACATCACCTAGAGGAATACATTTATTTAAATTCTTGATATTATAATGTCTGCAGTGAAGATGACTGAGCCAGCTAACAATCTTCGCTTATTACAACGTAGCTAACCATGGCGGGCTTACCAATAAGCTGGCCCACCGGAGTGCTGAACGGGTTTCCCAGGAAGAACTCCATGGCGACGGCAGTGAGGACCCAGCAAAAAGCACCGCCGTCCCCGGGACACGCTGCCAAACAACAAGCCCGCTCTCCCGCTGCTGCTGTGCTCCGCTCCGGTCGTAGGCTGCTGCAACAAAAGTGGGCCAATAGTTAGGCTGCGTCACCTCTTAAAGGGACAGTAGACTAATATTGCAGGGGCTATGTGTTATTGATAGCACTCTCGCAGTATCACTGCGCCCCACACTAGGTCTGACTGAGTGGAGTGGACTGCCTCTGGGGAATCCTTCATCACATTTCCATAAAGAAAAACATATTGTGGCTACAGGCTGAAAACATAACCACTCCACCGAGGTTTGTCATCTTCTACTTGGAATGGATGACTCAAGTAAACATGACGGTTCACATTTTTCAGGCCTGACTTGTCCAGCCAGTTGTCTTTATGAACACAAGTCTTGTTACTTAACTAAATATTTCCTTTTTTAAAACACCCTGTAAAAATAGTAATATGATTTTATTTGTTTTGTTTTAGCCTAAAAAACACTACAAAAAAAGAAATTAAAAGGTGTTAAGAAGGGATGATGCAACAGTGGCTCATATCAGATGCAGTTTCCAAATAAATAATTTCAGTTTGTATTTGGTATTTGTTAGTTTAAGTGTTATTACAAAGTGGACAGTTAATATAGCAGTTAATAAATGAATGCATTTGAAGGCTTTTTATTTTATAATGAAAGGCAATATATAAGTTCTTATAAAATGACACAAAGCAGATTGATGCATTTTAATCCAAATTTGAATGACTCAGTGTAAATCTGTTTGTATTGTGTGGCCACATGGGTGCACTATTTTACTACAGCAGCACTCCCACATGTTTAATGTAGTATCAGCTGCACAGTCATACCCCTAGACTTAGAAAGCTCCAGCAATTTATGCCTCAAGCAAGTTTGGATGTTTGATGATGTGTTCTGTATTAACAGCAACATAAATTTGAAAAAATGACACAAGTGATGGATTTTGTGGCCCATGTGAAGACAAGTTTGTTCTGTTTAATTGTACATTGAGTGACAGAAGTTTCACACATATTGTAACTCACTGAGATCATACTCACACAACATCTAAAACAACACTACTGTTTACAGCTGCAACACCAGGAACAATGTAACCATGTTCAGGCAATATGACCGCTTGTGTTTGTATTTGCAACACAAATGTAAGTTGGAATGTGAAAGAAAGGGTCTAGTTTAGATAGTCAAGCTATTGAAGGTAAAATCTTGGTGAGCATGCAGCCATTGTTACTATAGGAAATGTAATTTGCTGATAATCTTGGGAGTAATGGTGTCATATATACCTTTAGCGTGTGATTTCACTGCAGCATGTGTGTGCAGCTGCTGCCTCAAACGCTCTCAGATGTCTCACAGTTGCTAAGCTACTGTATAAAGATCAGTCACTGTGAACATAGGGTGAAACAGTACACTATACAGTATGTACCTTCTGATTAGTAATTATACATAACACACACAGACTAAGGCTAAATTATTGTTTGATGCTCTACACACTGTCCTAAAACATGACAGTTAATCAAAGATGCTTTTTTACACATTGATGAATCATTGGACTATGCTTTACTAAAATAAGTAATTATAAATTATGGTAAGGATATATTATTTTATAGATTCCACCACACTGACCTAAAAAAACCCAAACTGCTTTTTCCATATTTTATTCTTTTGTTGGCTACTTATACTTTTGATACTACATTCTTATTTGACACCATGTAGAGGATGGTCCATGCTGTTTCATAGCTGCCACCCATCTTGATGAACATATTCTCGCCCTTCTTTTGAGAGTAATTTCCTTCCATATATTCTTTGTTTAATTATAATTTCCAAACTACTTTTACCACTTTGGCCACTTTTTGTTGTGCTATTACAGCATGTGAAATTCAGCTATAAGTGAACAATATAATCCATGTTGTTTAATATAGAATATTTTTATATTCTGCCGTTACAAATATTCTTCAAAATTATTTTCACTCTGTAGCACTGTGACAGCATGGAGAGGATGGTCCATGTTGTGTAATATAGCTTCCATCATGACACACACTGCCTGGTCCTTCCTTCCTTGAGAAAAGCTAAATTAATTATTTAATTTGAAAAGCATTGCAAAGCAGTAGTCTTGGTCAATAGGAGGCCCGGCTTAAAAGGGGGCAATGAGAGCTACTCTGCATTGTGTCTTGAACAGGAGAACTCTTTAGTATGGAAAGCACAAACAAACCCCCTCCACGGTTCCCAGGGCCTAAACTGAAGCAGCAGTGACTGACAACAACGTGCTTTAAGAATGCAGGAAACTACTGTATATTCCAAATAAGAGTTTATCTAAAAAGATACATTTTCTTTAGGTTTTATTTTAAACAGATTAGCTTGAGATATTATACATTTTACTGCAAATTTGAGACCAGACCTTTTGGATCATTGTGGATCAGACCGGGCATTCCCCAGGAGTTAAGGAAGAGGAGCAGATGGGATGCAGTGCCTGAAACTGAGTGATTGAAACAAGTTTGCTTTGTTATGCTAATTAGATGGCTAAAACACGTCACCCAGGATGCTTTTTTATGATGTATTGGACGATGGTATGCAGAAGCCATATTTTGTTTTTATTAGTTAATTTTTGATTGTCACTTTATTATATCAGTTGGGACAATCACTGTCGGCAGCTACCAACAGGGGTCACCAAACATGTTTTCATTTGTGTGTTGCTCTACATAATGTGCATATGTATAACATTTATTTTACACTTTCTGTACGCATGTTTTTGTATTTTGCTTCTTTAGCGTGATTTAGCAGATTTGTTTAAGTCTTTGATGAGGAAGCATATGTCCTAAAACATCCCACATGTGGTGTAATTTGGATTTGGGTTTTATGTGAATTAGTTATATATGTAGGCCTTATACTTGTATTAGATTAGTGAGTTGCTTATACACTCTTTTTGCCTACCCTTTCTCATGTCTGTCAGCCTTTTATCAGTGTGTTTTGTTCTGTTCCACAGCTCTCTGTGACATGCACACACAGATGTTTCCTTTTCTCTCTGGGGTAAATGTCAGACAAATGCCAGTGGGACTAAGTATGTATTACTAGAAAGTTTTGCAGCTCTCATAGTTGGCTATGATTGTTGGCTGCACCAATGTTTTTTCTGCTGCTGGACTGAGTAAGGATTATTAAACACTTTTACAGAGAAACACAGTTAAAGTTTTACAAGAAAAAGTAGAGACAGCACATAGGCTTTAATTGGCCAAGCGTGATATCACATTCCCGGAAACTGTTCAATGTCAGCAAGCAAGCCAACGGGACCGAGATACTTTTTTAGTAAAGTCCAATTAGAGAGGGTCAGCATTGGCTTGTCTACGTATATTCACAGTATGTGGCCCGCTGATTAGTCTTCTCCGGCTGCAAATTAAATACTGCCCAAAGCTGCATACAGGCATACTGTAGGAATCTAAAAGCAAGCATTATATAAATCATAAAAGGCAGTGTATGTCCATCTTGCAATGTCTACGCAGTTTTCTAGGGGGTCCTCTCAGTGAATACAAACAGCCCCATCCTGTCGCCATGGCAATTGTACGCATGCTGATCTGGAGGTGGGTTTAAATAGCACTGGCATGAAACTTTTATTAGTCACACATGACACGAGAGAGCAGCGGTTGGAAGTAAGGTTAAATAAATAAATAAAAATATATTTAAAAAAAGGTATGCTGGAATATTAAATGCATGACATTCCCCAGGAGCTAAGGATGAGGAAAGAGTGGAGCTGTCAGGTAGATACCGATCATAGTTTGGTACATGTCCAGATGCTAACACTGCAAGTCTCCAAGTTGAACTATGGACCATTAGAGATCTCAAGTCTTTGTGAAACTGGCTAATGATCATTGGTTGCAAACAGTATTGTAATAGACTACAGCAGTGAGTGTGACATTCACAAGTGTAGTTAGAGCCTTGAGTGACACCCACAAAGACTCACCTTCCATGCAGTGATATAATTGCACAGACAGAGCTGCAACAATCACAGTTAATTACTTGAACTAAACAGAGGCCATTGTAAATGCCTGTCATCATCCAAAACTCCACATTATCACATCAGATTTTAGAAAACATATAATCTACAATTATAGTAAAAATGAAGGGAGATAATGATTTAGATAGGAGATAGGAGATGGAGAGATAAAGGAGATGATGTTTTAGTCAGATTATAAACATGGTGTTACATGATAGAGCAGGTAAAGCCACAGCAATCTTTCAATAGTGTCAGTCCGGTTTTAGTGAGAAATGGGGCTGACTTCTGATGGGACTTGGACGCCACCTTCTGATCCTGCAGAGCACCTAAATGAAAAACAGATACGTCTGTTAAACAGCCTTACATTTGATATCATGATTATTTTTTAATTAAACTTGATCAAATGATGACATGAGAGACTTACTCTTTTTAGCTAAGGTTTTTGTAAGTTTTAACTGTAGGAAGGCTGCCATCTCAGCGTCTTCTTCTCTTTCTCTGTTGGATAAATAAAGCATTTGTAATAAACTGTTGCCACAAAGACTTAATCAAAAGTGCTGCAGTACAGCATTTGCTTTATTTGTACATGAATATTCCTACAACTAAATAAATAGTAGATGACAATTTACATAGAGTTGTGCTCATACCCTGGCAGAATTAGTGATTTTTTGGTAATTTTTCAGAGAATATGAATAATGACACAAAACGTTTTTTTCACTCATAGTTAGTGGTTGAGTGGTTTACTTTTTTTAAGTCATAATGACAACAGAAACTACCCAAATGATCAGAAGTTTACAAACCCTGGTAAATTTGGCCTGATAACATGCACAAGTGACACAAACAGGTTTGAATGGCTACTAAAGGTGACCATCCTCACCTGTGACTTGTTTGTAATCAGAGTGTGTATAAAAGGTCAGTGAGTTTCTGGGCTCCTGACAGACACTTGCTTCTTTCCTCCAGTACTGCACTGACGTTTTAGTCTGAGTCATGGGGAAAGCAAAAGAATTGTCAAAGGATCTGCGCAAAACGGTCATTGAACTGTATAAAACAGGAATTTTGTCATCATAACTATGAGTGAAAAAAAAGTTTGACCAAAATGACCAAAAATAAATAAATCACAAATTCTGCAGGGTATCTAAACTTATGAGCACAACTGTATTTGGAGTCATTCCTGTGAATCAGTGCTTATGGCAAACTTAAAAGAAGACAGTATACAGCCGAATACATGGATAATACAGTTTTAATACATACTAAGATGTATTAAAAGGTGTTATTTTCATTGTTTTAGTGATAATTAAAGTCCAACCTGAGCCTCTCAAACTCTACGTCTTCCACCAGAAAGTCTCTAGTCTCTACCAGTTTGTTGATCTGCTGCAGCAGCTCCTCTTCTTTCTCTTTGTCCTCTTTGGACTTGTCCTTTTCTGTCAAATAAGTACACAACTATTTTACTAACAGTATACTTTCCTATCAAGCTTTCACTGTTGTCAGGCAGATTATGACTGTTAGTTTAGGCAAGTCTATATACTCCCATACCTGATTAGTTTTTCTTCTATTTGGGGAAGAAATTGTATAGTATAGTATAGTATAGTATAGTATAGTATAGTATAGTATAGTATAGTATAGTATAGTATAGTATAGTATAGTATAGTATAGTATAGTATAGTATAGTATAGTAATAGTAATAGTAATTGTATATTGTAAAATAAATCATTTGTGAAGAAAAATCAGGCTGTATGATGGTACTGTTTATCATAGGGGATTTAAAAACTTTTCCCAGGAGTGGCAAACCTTGGCCAATAAATGCTTGCACAAATTAAATGCTTGAAAAAGAAGCACTCCCACTTGTCGACATCGGCTTGACATTTGACATTCCAGGAAGTTTAATGGCTGCTGATAAATAGTATTTTCAGTCTTGTAACACAGAGAAACAGGACAATAAGGAAAAGTATCAACAGAAAAGGGAGGCAACATTCAATCACATAATCACACAAGGCAAAGATAATTGTTATTCTGACTTGTTGCAGCTAAGCTAATGCTAAACTTCAGTTTGGTGTATTGTATTAGTATTTTGTGGAGATTTTTTTTTATATAAAATTAATATAATAGGTGGCTTTTGGCAGGAATGGCAACAGAAAATCATGTACTTGAGCTTTAAGACAGACTTTGTAAAAGGTATTATGTAACAATTTACAGCACTTTTTACAATCAATGGCTGGCATCTTAAACATTTCAAAAGGAGGCCTATTTAGAAAAATATGCTTGTTGTGACAGCAGTGCTTAAAATAAACAGCATAAAACTTGGACTATACAAAAAGCAGGAAAGGTGTAGATGCTAACCCGACTTTGTCAGATAGAACTGCTCCACAGAACAAGTCTGTACCACAGTACTATATCGGAGGGATCATTAAAAGCGTTTGCAAAAGGGTAGGTACTTTAAATCTATACCTGGTCGTGATCATGTTGTTTAAATTCGTAACGGAAAAACAGTCGCAAGATCTTTAAACCTAAAACACGAGCAGACCTGTCAGTATGGCCACTTCACTGGACACAACGAGTCAGTAAAGCCCGGGTTCGGACCATGAATACTTTGCTTGGAGCATTGATTGTTTATATAGTGGATATAATCCTCCCATTGGTCCCCTATTTACTGATATTGTCGTTACGATTCAGCAATAAAATGTCCGTTACATCCGGGCTTTTTGGCTTTTACTCCATAGTAAAACAATAGTTTTTAAATAGCATAAACGGACATAATAATCAAACCCCCCTCAGAGTTGTCAGACCGGAGCCATCTTTTGTACCAGGCTGTAAACATGTTTTTTACACCTGTAAAGTCGGGTTTCTCCTTATATTTCCGCTTTTGGAGCCTGCCCTCTGGTGGACGGTGGTATATCGCTGTGTTTCACTGTATTTTGGCGTATGGCTGCGCCCTTACACAACAACCATCTAGAAGGTTCCATGGGAGACGCTTGGCTTGGAGCAGTACAAGATATATTTTTGCGCATTTGTACACAAATCTCACAAGAATTAAACTGCATCGCAAGGTTATGAAGATGCAAGAGATTAAAAAAATAAGAAGAAATCAATAAACCTGGGCTTATTGCTTGAATTGTGTTTGCATCTGTCTTCAACATCGAGTGAACATGCAACATCACTGCAACAATTTACGAGAACAAAAGAATGGATGGGAAAAAAAAACAACAGTTGGAATGAATTAATGTAACGTAGCCCAAGAAGAATGCTTACACCTTTGTTTCTTACAGTGCAGTACATATGCATTTCCACACATGCCCCATGGTAACACTAGTGTGTGATTTCAGCTAAAGCCTGCCTTCATGTTTAATGGTAATAGAAAAAAAATATAGAAAAATGACTTGGGTATATAGACCCACGACAGAGAGCAATACTGCCATCCAGAATTTCTGTAACTATCACTGTCAGATATAAATATTAAAGTGTCAGAGGCTTTTGTGCTTTTGATCATTGGGGTTACCACAGCAACCTTCATCTGTATCAGAGCCGTCATCTAAACTTAATGAAAAGAGAGCTGTGAGGGTGAGGAGACTTACATAAAAAACAGGGACAGACCATAGTAACAACACATGTATTTTGACGAATAAAAAACTAAAAATGTTAATTATGTTAAAGACACTGACCTGGAATGGAGACCAGTTTCTGCAGCTCTTTCTTCAATTTTGCAATTTCATTGCAGAGCTGAATATCATCCATCCTGAACCAACAAACAGGGACAGGATTAACACAAGATACTCAATGAATTTTATTACTTTGTAGTAAGTAGTTTTTGGCGGCATTTGGTTGACAGTCTTCTCTGCTACTGTATCGAGATAGACCGGTCCCAGTCCAAGAACACACTTTCCTCTCTGATCAGATTGTTTAGTCTGATCAGAGAGGAAAGTGTGTTGTTGGACCTTGCTGCCTCCTCAACACACAACTGCAAAGAACAGTGCACTGAAGCACAGCTCCACAAACTGATACAGCACTGATATGGTTTGAGTCGTCGAAGCTATTTAATGCAGAAGCTTACATTAAAGCTTCAGATCTGGTATCTTTTGGAACATAAAAAAAAAAAAACACTGAGCACAGGTTGTGGGCTCAGGTGGATGCATCCTGTCAGTTTATTAGCAGAACTAATGCTAGCTCAGCCCTGTTGAATGAATCACACCCGACAGTATCAGATCTCATTTCATTTTGACACCGAGCTGGATTTGAAAACATCAAGGACGAGATGCACAGTGAGCGGCCGCCTTTGTGTCATCTGCTGTTGAGCTGTAGAGACGGGAAGACAAATGTTTCTTATTTGGGTTTAAAGCTATGTTGTGTATGGAGTCATTAGGTCCATAACATCCGGTTCCAACAGCTGTCCAGAGATAGACAAACTGAGCACATTCTTTACTTTTTGTTTCTTTTCAAGACCCACAAACTTACAGAAGGTGTAGAACAGGAATTTAACTGATTTTATTTTTTTATTTTTTTTTTTACAGTGCATCCTCCGTCCTATTTCCACTGTATTTTCTTTTTTTTTTCTTACATAGCATGGTAGCAAGTCCCTGCAAAGCTAAGGTTAAGGTGTAGATTTGCATTTTGAAATTGCATCATCAAGTTTAAGCATTTTGTTTAATTTCTTCTCATTAAATAGAAAAAGTAAATACATGTGAAAGCAACAAAACACAACAAATCATATTTCGAATTATAAATCCAATTAACAATTATTGGAAAAGCAGCAATTGCCATAAAATAAACAATAATTCAAGCTAAAGTTTTTAAAACATTGCTAAACTACATAATGATAAAACAGAAATTGTGCATATATCTTTAAATAGATTTGCAAAAATATAGTCAAAACTGGCTATATTTTTTGCACAAGACTAAGGTATTTTAATGTAAACAATAAACAGCTGGAAATAAATGAACCGTAGTCTGTTAGGGGCTCAGTGGTAAAGCGATTGATCTATAAGCGGAAAGTTGGCAATTTGATTCCTGCGCTCCCCACAGCTCATACTGTTGTTGTAGTTTAACCCTCCTTGCCTCTAGTGACACAGCTCTGGTGTATGAATGTGTGAGAATGTTGGGAAACAGATAGAAATTAGCCTAAGGCTACAATCTGGCAGGTTTACATTCACGTGGCATGTTCATTAATATGCACTGTCCCTTTAATAAAAAAAAATGGACAGGATGCTATACTGAACAATATGAACCAATCTCTGCATTGGGCTTTTGAACCACACAGAGGAGCAAGTTTGGAAATATTATATCATTTTGAGTCTATATTGTTCACTTCAAGTAGCTACATGCTAACTTCCTTAATCAGCTTAACTAGGTAAACTGGTGAATTCAGTGTGCATTGGAGGTGATTAAATGGTTGACTTTAGGTATTAACCATGTGATTAACTGATGATTGCCCAGGGTGTAGCCCTCCTTAAGCCCTATGTCTGCTAAAATAAGCTTCTGCTCCAAGCTACTTTGAATAAAGTAGCTTGGAGCGGAAGCCCTATGTCTTCTAAAATAAGCTTCCGCTCCAAGCTACTTTGCTCCAAGCTACTTTGAATAAATAATAGAATAATTAAGTGAATGAAAAAAAAATATTCCTCTCACCCTCATCTGTCCTAACACTTTGGATTTTATAATGTAACATCACTAATAAGCCTACTTAACTGCATTGGTCTGACATTATTTACCACACAATATCTGTATTTTTCTACAATCTATTAACTTAACATAAAATGTTAAAATGCATGTCTCTAATGCCTCCCACATGAAAACAACAGTGCTGTGACGTGGCCATGCTTTGTCTTTGTGAGTCATTGAGCAGCACAGTCTCTGTTCTTACCCCTGCTCCTCCACAACCTCATCGTCGTGGGTCAAATTAATGGGCAAGGTCTCCCTGGAACACCAATGACATAGTCATAAGCAGGAATAAGAAAGAAGTAAGAAATTAGCATCTCTGGGAATTTAAAAACACATTTGGAGGAAGTCACACTTGTTGCCCTGGTGCACATAGCTGCTCTGACTGACACTTGTGGCAGATGTCTTACTCCAGTGGGACTAGAATAAGCATTTTGTTGTATTTTCAGCCGAACCCTCAGCTTTTCATTAAATATCGGCAGACAAACGTATGCCATATCTGTAGCAGGAAAGAATTAATTAGAAGTTAGTTATTATTGAAATTTGGACAAACAAGCAGATCTTACATGTATCGCAGCTCGGATTCTCTGCGCACGAGGATGTCTCGTATCCTTTCGATTTTGAACAGCTCTCCTTCGATATCTTCAATGGTGATGGAGGAGTCAGCCATCGAGATGATGTCTCCTGCTGAAAGAGATAAGATGCATTACATTGCATCAAAGAATACACACTGTTCTCTAGAAGAACTATACAAAGCCTCCTAAATTATATAAAGTTTAAAATGATGGTGTGTAGACATTACTAGGCTTATAGAAACACATTGTGGGGTGGCTGGACAAAAAGATTTGTACCTTCTTCCCCTGCTACACTGAGAAAAGGAGGCTGGTCATTGGAGACTGTAGCAGAATACCTTTGCTTTGTGTTATATGTTCTGCTTTCTCACAACCTGCTCCGAGCTTGAGTGAATTTCCACGGCCGACCCCTCCTCACTGGCTGTGATGACTCATCCAGCAGAGAGGAGATTGGATTTTAATTACCTTTACACATTATATCCATACACACACACAACAGGGGAGTCCAAGCTGCGTAAATACATATAACAGTCTGTATCTCCAGTGTCAGGACTGCACCAGCCTCAGCCGTGTGTAGGTTCTGTCACCAACGTCTCCATAGAATGTGACCAGTAGTTGTATAAGTAGATATTAAGTGATCATCTAAAATAAAATTATAACATTACAATTTTTTTTGCTAGATTTTTTGTATCTAGACAGCTTTCCACTAGCAGAGTTTTCATATTACTTTTGAACTCTTGATTTCAAACTAACTTGCTGCACCCACCTCTGCTTTATTCATATGTTCATACTTCCATACACTTCAGAGTTAAAGTAGTTAAATACAACAGTTTGTATAAGATGTTCACAGGATATATTACACTGTAAAACTCTACTGGAATTTACCTAAATTTTGATTCTACAACAGAAAAATGGGATTTTACTATTTGTCGAAACAAAAAAAATTATTTGCACAAAAAATGGACTAAATGGACTATTATTGCAGCATTAAAACACTAACACAACCTCTTCTGCATTAATGTTAAGTTCAGAACTCGCAGCATTTGCAACCAGAATAACTCTGCTAACTATCAAAGGCCTGTATGCTACATATGTAATTAAATACATGAATCAGAACATTTAGCCTAACTCTAGAAAAAAGCAATTAATACAACAATGATTAAACCAAGGAACTGTTTAAAAACGCCCACTAATGTTACATTTAGAAGTTTGTTAATGACACCAGCATTGGCTCTTGTAAGCCAGCTAACATTTATGTTAATTATGTAATTATATATTATATTATACTTACTATAAGAAAACCTAGCCACCAAAAATGTAATGTAACTATAATGCTATCAGTACAACATGCACAACTTGCCCTAATGTTACTATTTTACCATTTTATTATTACATTATTAACGCTATAGCTGCCAGACTATATTTATTTCTAAAATGTTTAAAACTATTTTAAAAAAAAAAGATAAAAAGATATATATATACAGTATATCACAGAACTTTAGGAACAAATAAACTGCTATTTCTTACAGAAAACCAAAGCAATTCTTTTGTGATAACTGACTAAATTCCAATTCATTTACAAAAGTGCATTTACATGTATTTTTGCACTCACCTGATTTCTCATTTGCTGCGTCCACCTGGGTCTTCTCCAACGAGCCGTACTGTTGAGAGGATCTTCTCTGCATCTCCATCTTCTTCCCAAATGGCCCCTGTAGGAGACCGGTCTTTAAAACAGACCTATAATTGCAGTGTGAGGGAAAATGTTCAGCCTCTGAGCCCGTGCTGCATCTCCGTGATGTGAGAGGAATGTGCCAGAGGAAACGCTCCACAGAACTGAGCACAGAGCACACTCAGACTTTCAAGAGTCAAACTGAAGCTCCCGGGCGCCATCTAGAGCTCCACAAAGGACACTGCTCTTCAAAAAGGATGTTTTCAATAAAAATCAGGAAAATATCTTGTTCTAATAAGTTAGTTATTCAGCTTTACCCTTACTACGAACGTTTATTAATCAAGCAGATATGGTAAATGTCAGGATTCATTGGGCACAAGTGTGAGGCATAAATAAATAAATAAATATGGAAAGACAAGAAATTTAGAAAAACATTATGGAGTAAAATAAACAAAACTTTGTAGCTCAAATCCAAATTAGGTAGCTCGTTGATTGCATAGTCATTTATAAGCAATATGAAAATGAATGTGTTTGTAAATGCAATGTCCTTTCCAGGTTGTTCTTCTAGCCACTGTCCTAGGACTATTATTGGTTATTTTTATATTTGTAAGGCTTAACTAAATGGGGAAGCTTAGCTCATTCAAAGCGACGTAGGCTTATGTTATCCACCGAATGTTCTAAGGATTTACGCAAAAAAAAAAACTCTTCTGTTTTAAGATTAAGTAAATGGCTAAAATATGTTAGTTCCTCAAGATTTACAGCTTGCCTTTAACAGCAAACGTGACGTTTAAATCTAGCAGCGAACGTAATGGTAATATTATTGACGGTATAAGCGCCATGAGTTTCTGACGTTGACAAGAAACCAATCGCAGCAGTGAAGTAAGACCCGCCCTCCTCGATGACATAACCAATGACAGATGAGCAGACCATCCCAAACATTTAGGCGTCAACCTTCTAAAAACAAGCTTAAAGTTTGCCACTACGTTCTCACCAGGTGACGCCAAAAACACATTTCTGTCACTTTGAAAGTCAAACATTAATCTAGTCTTGGCACCAAAGTGTAGTTTTTAATAACACTGTAACACTTGTGTACCAGAGCAACAATGAAAATACTATGAGACTAGACAACATGCGTGACAAGAGTATATTTATCACTGCCAACTGGAATTCTTGTCAAGAATGTGGCAGCATAATTTATTTATTGCAAATGCTAAATGCAAGTGGTGAATTGCCATCCATGCAAATAACAGACAAGATTTGGTTAAATCTGCAACTACAACACAAAATTATAATAACATAAAACTAAGTACATTTTCACTCCTTTTACAAATTTGTTACTTTTTAAAAAGGGGATAAACTGGCTTATATAGGTGTGGTCCAACCTTCTGCACACCTCCTGTTTGCCGGAGTTCTACAGTTAGGCTTAACCTGTCCTATCCTGTTACCTTGTTTGCACTGTAAAAGAGTAACATGCAAATGTAGATGTAGATATTTTTATAGTGAATAATCTGCCAGTCCATCAGAGCATTTGGCATCTAACGGCACTGATAAGACGACCAGGAGAAATAAAAGGCAGTAATGAGTGTTACAAGTAATCTGCCTGTCAGCGTGGGTAATCATGTTTCCTGCTGCTGCTTATAAAGAGTGACTTAACTCTGATGCAATGAAACCTGTTGGGTAATGCAATTTTTAATCTGATGGAAGTTTTTCATTGAATTTTATTTAAAAGTCCCTCTGTGCTTGAAGTGGATTCTCTCACAAACATACAGCTTTTACAATACAAAAATATTAAATTGAGTGATCTTCTACTGTCAAATAAGATATCAGGGTTGTTATTATTGTTGCTTGGAGCTTCAAGCACTGCCATTCAAGTAGTAAATAATAGCACTAAATAGAATAGAGAGAAAAAAAATTGTATTAAATAATCCTCAGTTTAAGTGAAAAAAAAACATAAAAACTAAATCTAAAGAGAAATCTGTGTATGGCTCATAAATGTTAGATACTTCTTGGCGAGTTCTCAACTTGATAAAAAGTTGTACCAGGACCTCCCTACGTATTGCTAATACTATTAAATATATTTTACACTTAAATTCTGGTACTGGTTGAAATCATGGTCGTATGCAGCATTGAGCCCAATGAGTTCCGGACCTTACTGTTCTATCCACTGTGTTCACCATAAACATTTTCTTTGCAGCTGTGTCTTGGCAATTTATAATTATATTTTTTCCCCACACTTCATATCTTTAACGTTTTCCTCAAAACTCAGTAGTTGAGTAACCTTTACACAAATTAGCCTTTGTTACTCAAATGACAATGTACATGACTTACATTACGTCTACCTGGGTAAATCTTTTTAAACATTAACATTACGTTTATTTGGGTTCATATGTTGGCACATTTTTTTTTGTTGCAACCTCAGGTTTGTCCATCTGAATAGAGTGCTACTATGACACAGCTGAACTTTCATCATTCAAAAAGATAGGGAAATATTTTTATTCTATATTTATGGTGGTAATTGTACACAGATTTGCCCCTTTTTAAAAGATGCATGTAGATTTTAAGGATGCCATATATCACTCTCAAAAACTCAAAAAACAGGTTTTGGACCTTAGTAAATTTGAAATCCCATGTACAGCCTTTGTTGAGTGGATAAAGCCGGTCTGATACAGGTAACCCCTGAAGAGTCTTGTGTTTCCATTGTCCTGTGGCAGGAGAGAGTTGTTGTCTACGTAAACAGTCATGTACGTAAAGTGTCACACAAGACTTTTTATTCATTTTTTTATAAATAAGATATTGCAACTGACTGCTACAGAGCTCCAGAATTACTTTTTTAAACACTTTTACGACACCATCCCAAAAAATAGAATTCCCTATCATCTTATAGACAGACAACGTTAAGCACCACTGAAACAAGTAGTGCAATACAAATTCAAAAGGATAACTTCACAGTCTATTAGTCAGGGTTTCCCAGTGTCCGTGGTCTTCAGGGGTGCATCCTCCTTCCGTAGTTGTTATTGCTCCTGTCGTCCACCATGGCTTTATCCAGCCAGTCTCTCTCCTGCTCAGACTCCGACTCACTGGCCTCACTAGCATCAGCCGCTAGGAGCCGCGAGTAGTTGATTCTTCTCTGTCTGGGAGCTTTGAGCTGCAGCAAAGGCAGGAGCATGCACCACGCCATCAAACCTAAAGCTGCTCCTCTGAACATCCATGGGATCCCAAACTTCTGCACCACAAGTCCTCCGATAACACTCCCCAAGGCTCGTCCCAAATCCAGACATAACGCGCAGTAGACCCTGTTGACGCTCCGCTCTGTGCCTGGTGTAGCCACATCATTGCTTTGCACTTGGACAGCCCACCAAAGTGCTCCACTGCTTAGAACGTTAAAAAACTGGGCAGGTAGCACAGCCCAAGGCCCCCATAAAAACGAATAGTAGAAGCACTGAGTCCCTAGAGTGGCTGCCCCAACTGCAAGTATTCTTTCCGGGCTGAGAAGTTTGGATATTCTTTTGACAAACAAAGGGAACGCCAATTGGGAGAGCAATCCGAGAGCTAGCGATAATCCCATGTGCAGCTCATTGCTTCCGTTATCATGCATTTCCCAAAGTAAGAAATTCTCACTTGTCGAAATTCCAATTCCTACAAGCAAAGTAGTGACAGCGCAAAGCAGGGCACGAACTGATCCTTGCACCAACTGTATCCCTTTTATCAACCCGTTTCCTCTACTCCGCTTCCTGTTGAGGTAGAATGGCAGAAAACTCGCCACGGGAATTGTCGCAACTGCCACAACGGCATAGCAAACAAAATGTATAACGCTTCTCGGGGTCTTGGCGGCAATGACACAGCTTAAGAAACTCACGAGCAACCCCGCTCCACCAACGCCGCATGCCGCTCCAACCACACTCCACGTCTTGGAGTTGCTGTAATGGTCAGAGGCATCAGCGAAATCGAGATATTCGTAAAGGCCATCGTCCACCGTCCACTGTACTGGAGCTAGCGCAACAGTATACATGGAAATGGCAATGAGGATCAAGTAGAAGAGCTGGTGCTGGATGTCCATTCCTTTCAAGTTGCTCAGGAAGCCTAAGTGGCTCTTTGTATTGTCAGCTAACATGGATTTCTCTTTAGAATTATCTTGTATCTCAACATTAGACCTCTTTTTTCTTACTGCAGTGCTGCTAGCATGAGTAGATCTGCTCTTACTTATTACAGGAATGCTACTGGAATAAAAAAAGCTGGTCATTTTTGGTCCCTGAGATGTGCTTCCTACGAGAGACACATTTGCAAAAGGCGTCTCGATTCTAGAACTTGCATTTTCAAGTTCAGCCGGATAAGCTAAACTAGCTTGCGTAAGTCCAGTGCTTCTTGTGAGTAGACTTTGTGTTGGACTAGCTGTTTCTTCTGTCATGTTACAGCTAAGTTTTTGAATATCTGCCGTTGGGATAAAAGGAATAAGAAGAGCTACCACAGCAGAGGCCACAAGGGAACTGTAGATCAAAGCTCGTCTCTTGTCGTAAAGCTTAGTCAGCAAGCTTGCTATGGGGCTCCATACTAGTGTTATCAAATACCTGGCTCCTATCACAAAGCCAGTCTCCACAGGGGTCAAACCCAGTTGACGGAAGTACAGCGTGAGGAAGGGAAGAAGGCATGCTTTGGCAGCTGAGATGAGGAAGTTGAAGGCACCAGCCAGAGCCAGGGCACGGGAAACGTTTATCTGCTTGTTCCGCCTCATGTTTGTTTTACTGGCAGGCTTCCAAACTGGTTCCACACAAAGTAAAGAGACTGAGAAAAAAGGACAGAGAAATAAAAAATAATAGTCAGCCCATGCACTATATATAACACAACTTATGGGCCTGAGGCGCTGTACACCTGGACAGTGGCTAGTCAGTCACAGGGCTGACATTTAGACATGGACAGAGACAGACAACCATTCACTCTCACATTCATTCACTAGGAATACTTTAGATTTGCCAATTAACCTGCACATGCATGTGTTCGGGTGGTGTGAGAAAACATTAATTTATTGTTATAAAATGAACATTAGGATAGGATGTTGACCCACTAAACGAGACAGCTGCTGCAAATTCACATAGGTGTGCTAATGCTAATGTGAAGATTGTTCATGTGGTGTCTGTGTTGTTGCTGTGATGAGTTCAGGTAAAATGTTTTTATATCTTGGTTGCTTGTCCCTCATCTCAGTTACATAGTGGAGGGTCCAAAACAGAGGCTTTTATTAAAATTACTGGACTAAATAAAAGGTGTTTCGGTGCTCATCCAAAAGCATGATCATGTGACCTTTTTCTATGGAGTTACTTTGTAACTATTCTGTTTTTAGTCCAGTGATTTGTATTGAAGGCCTTTGTGTATTTGTAAACCTGGCTGTCTTACACTAATGAATCTGCACAGATAGTCAAATCAAAAGACTGCTTATTCTTGACCCGTGCAGAGAAACCATTATACAGTTTTTAAATTATACACAGGTGGATTAACAAGATGTTTTAGTAAATATGCAAATAAATATAGAACTATGAAATAGTACCTTATTTGCATACATTTTCATGAATGAGCTATGGTGAATAATGCAAATCAGAAAAACACTGCCAAATGGTCATATCATGGTTTTCTTTGAAGAATTTAACAGGATTGTGTACATCTATTGGAATTTATTAACATTCTATGATAAAATGGTAAAATCCTAACTACAAGTACTACATTAACTACAAGTGGAAGTTAGCAACAGCAATAGGTACAAATACATATTTCATTTTTGCATGAACTAATTGTTTTATTTTACACTGTTACTCTAACAAAAATAACCAAAGAAATAAAGTAATAAAAAAACGCCTTATTCCATATTGATTTCCTGCATCTAGTTATTTATAGAGCTATTGCATCAATAACATGTGGTAAGCAGGAAAAATAACTGTCTTTGTTTCTAGATTAAAACCGTTCTGTAGTCTCAAATAGAGTTACACAGATTATCAATACTACAGACAGTTAGATAAAAGTACTTTGGTTCTGGGTAAATCCACACGGAACCTGACAGGAGCCGACAGCTCTTGATCTGTCTGCAGGTAAAGTCCACGTCACGTCACGTCACAACAGGAAAAATAAACTTTAAACATTTGCTTTCGTACCTCTTGACTTTTATAACTTCTCCAACTTTTTCATGTTCAGCATCCGTTTAGTTTCCCACATTACTTCCAGCGCGACGTTTTACTATTATTCGCTGCTGCACCTACTTCTGTCACATTTGTCTCGAAACTACATTCATCCAAGTTACACCCGTACAAGCACTACCGCGTCGGGAGCGCCCTCTCATGCCCCGGGGGTGTATCACACATGAAATAACAGTTTTATTTCTGATCATCAAGAGGTATTTTTCTGTTTAGCTATATACAGAGATGTTTCAAAAAGCAGATTTATTCCAAAGTGAAAAGACAAAAACATAAACTTAGAGAGTTGTAACTTGAAAGCTTAATTTATCTGAACAGTTACTGTAAAAACTCACTCTGAAGCAGGTTTCATTTTCTGAACCACAGTTTACCTGAGTCTCCTGTTCTGTTGCGTATTGGACTTACATTATCCAAAGTGGAAGACATCTTTACTTTTGTAACTTTTATCTATTTACACATTACATTTCAACTATTTGCACATTACCTTTACTTCACTTTACTTCAATGTTTTATAAACTTCCAAATTATGTATGTGTGCAATAGACTTTTTATTATATTATATTATTATTATATTATTAATTTATATCAGTTTATATTATTTTTATTCTGAAAAGCAAAAAACTGATTATATAGGCACTTATTTTTTTCTAGGCGTTTTTTCTTGGCTTTGTTGATAATGCTTTCCTTCGTTATGAGCTGAAATCAGATTGAACAGACTCAGGGTTTACTGAATGAACCTCTAATCTGTTTCTGAATCAGGAAACTCTTGAGTTGGACTGGTCTTATCTCAGATATAAATTCAAGCTGCTGCAAGGAAACGAGGCCGGAGTGACTTGTGTGAGCAGCTCCCATCCCTCAGTTGCGCACACCACTGAAGGTGTTGATTGGAAGAGACAATACTCTGTCCACGTATTTGCTCAGAGGCAGCTCTTTGTTGATGCCGTTGCTGCATCTGGACTGGATATTACATCCTGGGTCCACACATGGTGAAATTTCAATCCTGAGAAAGGGATATATTGATAATTAAAAATCAACAAATTAAAAAAAATATATATAAAAATAAACCCCACTTAACACCAATACAAACTGTAACATGTTTGCAAAATTTGGATATTGAATTTTATTTAGTTTGTGAAATATTTAGGTTTAAAAAAGGGATGTTTTAGGGGAAAATCAGAGCTTTAGCAAAATTACATGTGACATAATTTTAAAACTTTTTGTGCTAGAAAAATGAACAGCTCAGACTTTACTCTGCAGTGTAAAGTCTTTATCCTGTAAAACATGTGCTCCACAGCTGTATAGTTTTCAAGTTATGACATGGTAAAAACTGTAAATGTAAAGATTGTTTCATACTCAGATAACCCCACAATAAACCAAATCATTTTTTTTACTGGTAGAAGACAGTGGCTTAGAATAGTTTTCAGTATGCGAGAAAAAAGCTAAAGTCTATGTTCCTGCGTGGTGAGGCTACTAATAAAGTAATTAGCTTAAATTAAAGCTAGCATGCTAAATTATACATTTCTTTGTTAATGTATGCTTCGGTTTTGCTGCATCTTTTTTTCTGATCATCAACCATATCAACAGGTCAGCTTGTTGTATCAAAATGTTTGGTTTTAATCAATATAAAAAAATATTAAATACCAACTCCAACATTTGTAGAAAACAAGATAAAAGAAGAAAAAAAGCAAAAAAGCTACCTTTGGATGTCATTATATGTCCTTTCAAAGTCCTTATCCAAACATACAGCAAATGTACGGTTTTCCATAGCTTTTATGCTGAGGGTTTTGGTTCTAATTTTCTATTGTAAAAACAAAAACACAAATCACTTTAACATCATCAAATATAACTCATAAAACTCATAAAAATCAAAAGATCTTACTGTGTTTTCCTGTGGGTTTACAGTGTTAAATTTGACAGCGAGGTACTCCTCACCTGCATTAAGTCCAGATAATTAAAACCAGATCTTTGACATAAACATAACGTCATGTGAAAACAGCCTCTTACCAAAAGTGACAGCAGGCTCAGATGTAATCATGACACCACACGCCATGGGGCACATTCCTTTCAAAGTATCATGTTTCCTTAAAGAAGTCTGATGGGGCGGTAAAGAGAACATTTATACGGGCTGTCCATCCTAAAGATTAGCAGACAATAGTAAAACATGACAAAGGCTGTACCTCTGTGTAACTGACTGACATGACTCCCCCGAACACTTCCGCCAACCTCTGTTTTCGGGATTGGGGTTCTGTTTGAAACAAAATAACAACACACATTTCTCTATGTAAGAGCACATGGATAAAGCCTTATAGACGTGAATGATTTCAAACCCACTTGAACTTTTGCCTTTGAGGTGTCTGAAATCTGCGATGTCTGCTTCCAGACTTGACACAAACACCTCTTTTATCATAGAGCTGACTTCATTGATCGAGCGGGTCATCTAAGTTACCAGACAGAAAACAGTCAGTTTTCAGAGTGGCTGAGTGTTAATAGCTCTTTTGGAATTTTGGGTTATTTCCAAAGTGTTATTTACTGTAACTGTGTAAAGTGGCAGGTTAACTTTCTGTTTTCCACAGCGAAGATAATAACACAGTGTGTCCAGGAAGAAGAGATTTTGTTCCGATGGCCTGTTGTGATTCATTTGCTGTAACAGATTACAGGTAGTCAGCAAAATGTTAAACTTCCCTGTACCTGTGTAATGTTCTGCAATTGTTACCATTCCTGCCAACTGTGGGATTGCCGTTTGGAAAATGTTGATGTTGTTGTCGTACCAAGAATCAACTTTCCCCAAGAAGGACGCAAGAGAGAGTCTGGCTTCCTCCTGAACTGGGGCGTCCTGTGGAGAAAAAGGTTGGGTGATGTGAGAAGGTTTTACCAGTCAGTGCACTTTTTAGAGGTTTCTGACAGAAAACTCACTAGCTTTATAGGAGTAGATGGAGGCTCTACATCAGTGACTGGAATGTAGTAGAACTGCAAATTCATCTTATTGTTCAAGATAATGTGCTTCGACTCCTTCTCCCTGTTGAGGAAAATACAGATAGAGTTAGTTACAATAAGAGAAGTTTAACGTCAACATGGGTGACACACACATTATGGTTTACCTAATACGCCACACATGACTGGAAGCTTTAAACAATAAGTATTATGTTTTGGGTTAGTACTAAATCCTTCTATTGTATTGAAGGAGGGGTTTGTGTCATTTTTAAAGAATATGAACAGCTTTGACAGCCCTTCGAGGACATTTTGTTGTCTATATGAACAAACACAGTGTAAATTGGTCTGAAGGAGGATTTTTACCATTTTTATTTGAAAGTCAATAGGGGGCGGCAGTAGCTCAGTGGTAGAGCGACTGTCCTTCAACTGGTGGGTGAGCAGATCGATCCCCGCTCGAAACATCCCAATTCAGCATAACATCCCACTCTCCCCCACAGGTCATACTGTCGTTGTGTCCTTGAGCAAGACACTTAACATACATTGCCTCCAGTGGTGTTCCAGCTGTAACACTGGTACAGTACTTTGATTGGCTACCGGGTGGAAAAGCGCTTTATAAAAGGGAGCACTGAAATTTTGTTGAATCTTTTTGTCATGCAAAAAATTTGATATGTTTACTTTCAATATGTTTTAATGTCAAATTAAAAAGGTAATTGTTGATGCCCCCTACAAAATGCTGAACAGTAAACATTAAAAGATATAAATAAATCACTGAATAAATTAAATAAACCAAACTGACCTCCATAGTTCTGGAAAACCTAGTATTTATTTTTTCTGCTAAACAAGCTCGCTGTCTAAAGATGTCTATTGTAAGCAACTCTTGCAGTTGGCAGAATGTAATCACACAAAAATCAAGCACTATGTTGCCGTCCTATTGAAAACTATGGCCACAAAGGGCTTCTAAGCTGCACAATTTTTCCTGGGTGGTGTTAATTTGCGCTTGTGTGGAAGGGAGTGGCCTATGTAGCGGCATATTTACTAAAAACTGCTTGGGGGTGGGGTTACTGCAGGTCATTTAAATGCTACTAAGATAAGCTACTCAAAAATTACACAGTTTAATTGAAACTTGGCTCAGGACACAAATGTTTACAACTCAGAATCAAGAACATGCTCCATGAACCTGCAGCGGGACAAGGGAGGGACATACAGTGGGACCATCACGCGCTCCTATAATCAGTCAAGAAGAACATTATGTCTTTGACAAACCTAGAAAGTACGCTTTGATTGATGTACTCCGTTTGTTCAGTTATATGACTGCAACATTCTACACAATTCTCCTTAGAGGTCACAAAAGCATACTTTGTTCTATATACCCAATTTTATATCACCAGGGGGCAGCCCAACTCACTGGTCATTGAGATGTATTTCAATTTAACTTGTAGCTAAATCAGGTACAAAGAATCTCTTTTTATGTGAGATTAATGTAAATGTACAATAATGAATAACCTAAACTAAATGACATCTATAATATTAAAGATTTGATATTCAGACTGACCGAATGTTGTGGTAGGCCTTGGCCAGCTTCCCCAGCACTCTGTCGTCCCCCATCACCACCACCCTGGCCGTGTGACTGCGCTGCTCTTTGGACCCCGGGGAGCTGCCGGAGGACGTCTCGATCTTGTCCTTCATCAGACTAAGCTTGTTGGCGGGCTTGGTGCTCCTGTAGGCATTCCTGCGGGATATGCTGCTTTGGACAGGGGACGCGGGAGTGTCAATGTCGCTATCCTTCAGGTCTCGCTCGATGCCGCTGTCCTGGGACTGCACTGACTCTCGCCGGGTCTTCGCCTCCACATCAAAGCTAGAGCCCAGAGTGAAGTTTGTCAGAAGATTCCCTGGGAAAGAGTTAGAAATATTACTCAGTTTGCCAAACAATCAAGCAATGCATATATTTAACTTTTAACCCCAAAAAATTCACTATCACTCCAACTTTTAACTAAATGTCTAAACCAGGTCTAAATCAAGAGCTAAACCCGGGAGACTAAACCTGGGATATAACTGACCCAGCCTGGAACTCACTCTAATCAAGATCCAGGTCTAAACCAGAACAAACCAGGAATGTTCAAATGAATTTACAAAGGACTGCATCAGGACAAAACAGGGTCTAAACCCTGGGATAACACCTGGACATATACCTAAACCAAGCCTGTTTTAAACCCAATACCAATACCTTACACAAGACTACAACAAGGCTATACAATTACAAACCCAATTCCCCAAAAAGTTGTGACACTGTAAAAATTGTAAATAAAAACAGAATGCAATGATATGAAAATTTCAATAGCTAGAGGACATTTCAAATGTTTAAACTGAGAAAATGTATCATTTTAATGTAAAAATAAGTTGATGTTAAATTTCATGGCATCAACACATGTCAAAAAAGTTGGGACAAGGCCATGTTTACCTCTGTGTGGCATCCCCTTATCTTTTTATAAGAGTCTGCACACGTCTGGGACTGACAAGCTGCTCAAGTTTAGGAATGTTGTCCCATTCTTGTCTAATAAAGGCTTCTAGTTGCTCAACTGTCTTAGGTTTTCTTTGTCACATCTTCCTCTTTATGATGCAACAAATGTTTTCTCTGGGTGAAAGATCTGTCCCCTTCAGAACCAGATCCTTCTTCTACGCAGCCATGATGTTGTAACTGATGCAGTTTGTGGTCTGGCATTGTCATGTTGGAAAATGCAAGGTCTTCCCTAAAAGAGACAATGTCTGGATGGGAACATATGTTGAAATACCTTTCAGCATCGATGGAGCCTTTCCAGATGTGTAAGCTGCCCATGTCACACACACTCATGCAACCCCATCCCATCAAAGATGCAGGCTTCTGAACTGAGCGCTGATGAAAACTTGGGTTGTGCTTGTCTTATTAAGTCCGGATGATGGACATGGTGTCCCAGTTTTTCAAAAAGAGCTTCAAAGATTCATCTGACCAGAGAACAGTTTGACATTTTGCCACAGTCCATTTGAAATGAGCCTTGGCAGTCGCATTCCTGTATGTGATACACTGGGTCCCAAAGGTCACGCGCCTCCAGAAGGGTTTTCCAGCCTTGACCCTTACGCACAGAGATTGTTCCAGATTCTCTGAATCTTTGGATGATATTATGCACTGTAGATGATGATAACTTCAAACTCTGAGAAACTCCTTTCTGATATCGCTCCACTATTTTTCACTGCAGCATTGGAGGAATGCCCATCTCGACTTCTGAGAGACACTGTCACTCTGAGAAGCATGTTGTCAATTGACCTAATAAGTTGCACATTGGTCTTCCAGCTGTTCCTTATATGTACATTTAACTTTTCCGGCCTCTTATTGCTACCCGTCTCACTTTTTTGGGAATGTGTAGCTCTCATGAAATCCAAAATGAGCCAATATCTGGCATTACATTTCAAAATGTCTCACTTTCAACATTTGATGTCATCTATGTTGTATTCTGAATAAAATATTAAAATTTGAAACTTCCACATCATTGCGTTCTGTTTTTATTAACAATTTGTACAGTGTCTCAACTTTTATGGGACTAAACCAAACCAAACCAGGGTTAAAAATAACCCGTTGGGATAATACTGGCCCAACAGGACTAAACCTGGAACAAATCTAATCTCAAGCAGAACCATTTTCTGAAAGTACTAAACAAGGTTTAAACCAAATCTAAACAGGGACTAAACTAAACCTAAACGCTAGACTGAACGCAGGACTAATCCTTGGACTAAACTTTGAACTAAACCCAAGACTGAACCTTAGACTAAGACCCGAACTAAACTTTGATCTAAGCCCAGGACTAAACATCGGACAAAAGAATGGGCCTTTAATGAAACCAAAACCAAATTTGTACTTAATCTCAGATAAATTCATTGCTAAATCTAAATAAAAAAAACTTTGACCAAACCCAGGGTCTAAACCAACACCCAAGGCTAGACTAAACCACTGCAAAGTCAAGAGTCTATATATGAACCAGATCTGGACTAAATCCAGACTCTGTCCCTGAAGCAGAGACTTACACAGATCGTCTTCATCGGTCCACAGGAGGAAGTTGATTTCGGGATAAGGCAGGGCTAAGCTGCACTTTGACTCAGCATCATCCTGGCTTATGGCTGATCAAATAAAAAAAGCCACATAAAATTATATATTTTTTCATACAAATTCAAGTCATAAACAATAAAGACCAGTGCCCACCTCTGTCAAAGCTGGACAGGATTTTTGTGTAAATGAGCTGCAGATTGTCAATGTAGTCTCTCCAGCCATCGGCCCCCCGCCGGACGCTCTGCTCCACAGCGAAGACCGCCTCCTGGAAATAGCCCTCCACACTGTCCTCGCCCAAAGACTAAAACAAACAGTGCACACAGGTTAATGCAAATGCACATATTACTTATATTGGTATATTGGTCAGCACTGTATCTAAAACAACCATGACATATTTATCACCCCAAACTTGCACGAATAAACCAGGTTCAAATCAAGATAAACCTAAAGCACTGGTTTACCCATTTCAATTGACAATTTTCTGAAAGAAAAGATTCAAATTGGACTAAAACAGGACAAAACTAGGGCAAAGCAAGACATAAAAAACAAGTTACAACAAAATTGGACCAAAATTAAAGGAACACTACATTTGGGACCAAACCAAGCATTAAGGCTTAAAAGCATAACCAACACAGAATAACGCTAGGACTAAAGCAGGCATGAATGTAGGACTTAAGCAAGACTTCAAGTTAAAGTGAGACAAAGTTAGTGAAAAAGACCAAACCTAAACTTGATCCAGGACTGAACAAGAGTTAAAACCTGACAAAACCTGTGCAACAATTGGAGATAAAAGAAAAACTAGAACTGAAACTAGAGTTAAACCAAGACTAAATACTGCACTACCCAGGTCAAAACCTAAACAAATCTGGACTGAAGTAGGAAGTTGATAAATAAGGGGCATGCATGTTGGAAATCGCTAAATGGATCAGGAACCTTTCCAGAAGTCACTGTCTGTGACACAGTTCAGTATCGTCCACAAATGAGTGTTAGTAACCTTGAGCTGCAGCTCGATACTCACAGGATTTGTGAGTTAACAAATTTGTAAAAATCTATTTTAACCTCCTCCAAGTATTTACATCCAAACCCTGGCTTTACCAGCTCATTGTGTCCAAAGATGTGGCAGCTCTGATAGGTCTGGGCTTGTTTAAGATTTGGAGATGTAACAAATGTTTTACCGTTACAACTGTAAACCACATGGAGCTGCTCTGATTGGATAAAACTATGGTAGATAAAGCCAATCCCCGTTGATTTATACACAATGGCCTGTATATTTGACAGGCATGGGCACTCCCCCAGAGGTTTTTGGCGGGTTCTTTCCTGCAAACCTGTGGGTGATAGGGGATGGTGGCCCCTTGGCAGCAACTATTTTTCTTAGTTTGTTTACCTCCAGAGCCTTGCGCAGTGTGGGGCCGTGACAGCGAGAGTCCAGCCCGGACAGCAGCAGTCGCAGGACCAGATTTCTCTTCAGGGCCAGAGGGTCCCGCAGAGAGCTGGACACCTCAAGGTCTCCCCTGACTGTGACCTCTAACGGGGCAGAGAACACCGCCGGGTCTGCCAGCACAAACACCCTGAGACAGAAAAAGTGAGGAGAGAGAGCACAAAATTAGGAACAGATGCAATATGCAACATGGTCAATGAAAATACGTCGCTTTTTTTCAATGTAAAAATAATTTGTAATAAAATATGTGAAAAAATACAAGGTTCTAACTTCCACTGTGTCAGATTGTGTAGGGAACATTTACATCAGTTTAACTACAATGTGGTTTAAGGATATGATTGGACAAGTGTAATAACATACAAAGAGTAAATGTCTGTCATGCTGAATACCCAAAATCAGAACTTTACCAAGAGCTAAAGCAGGACTTAATTTTTGACTAAGCCAAGGGCTACATCCAAAAGTAAACTGTGATAAAATCCAGCCTCATCATTAAACCAAAACAAATCCTGGAATAAGACTGGCCTGACCCAGAAACCTAAAACAAGGACTACACCCAAGATAAACCTTGGGCAGTCAGGCATGTTAGCTATTATCTTTAATTACAGGACAATACATTGGGTTGTGGAAGTTATTAACCATAATTTACTTTAATTAGATAATACACCAGTACACAAGAAGTTCATAATGTCATTGTATGAATACAATCTGCAGTATGTAAACCTTTTGGACTGTTCCTCTCCTGTAAGATGTGCAATACATTTTCATTTCTAATTACTAATACCATTGTGTTGTGTATTGTGCCTCGTGTTGTGTTTGGTCCTCTTCTCTATGTTAGATGAAGAGTTGAATTACAGAATAACAATGGCTGAAATACTACTCTTTTTAAATTTTGTAAGCTAATGTAACAACAAAACAATAACCCTTAATAGATTTAGATTAGAATTGTTTTCATTTTTGACACATAAAAAGGCCTACATTCACATACAACACATTTTCTGCAGGAATCACAGTTCTGTTAAATGTATTGTTACTGTAGAAGATCATCTACATGAATAGGTCTTAGTACTACAAAGTGAACAATAATGATCTTTGCAAAAGCAATAAGCCCATTTTCACATAGTTTCTAGTAAAGTCATGGTTACGTCTCTTCTGCCTATGTACTGTGTGCCAGACATTAAAGTGATTGGCCTCTTTTTTAATAAACATGTACCAGTAGAAAGTAGAAACTCTCTCAGCTGGAGTTCTACACTTGCACTACTCATTTTTAACTCACCTTTTCCTGCCAATATGGCGGTAAGAAGGCATGTGCCATCCTGATAAATCCAGCAGCTGAAAACAAACGTCATTTAAATAACACAACTTTAAATGTTCCCCATTCAGCTACACTGCTACACAGTTTAGGAAACATAAATACGTCTACTTCTTTGAAGATTGATTTAACTAATTATTTTGAATTGATTTTTTTTATCTTTTTTTTTTAAATAGACAACATAATGTCCCAATAGGGCTACCGTAGGTGCTCACAGTTTGTAAAAAGGAAGGAATTTGAGGTTTGGAACTGCAAGTATACACTGCCAAAAACTACACATTGCACATTCATGCTAAAATGTTACACAGTGCTGCCTTTATAAGATTATTCTCACCTTTCCTGGAGTTTTGAGTGATCATTCTTTAGGCTCTGCTCTGCAATGACTATCCTCTGGTATAAAGAACCTGTACAAGGATTTTAAATACAACATTACAAACAACCCAAAGAAGAACTGTCTGTACAGAGAAAGAGGTCAAAGCTGCACCTGGTGTGAACATCTCCATCTTGATGCTCTTTAAAGTGCTCAGGGCCACGGAACAATAAGGAAGTGGTAATATGAGCAGCTTCATCAAAGAGTCATACATCATCTGATAGAGTTTCAGGGGAATCACTGCAGATGACTAATGAGAAAGAAAACACAGACAAAAAAAAATCAGTGAATTAGTTGTAAATGGACAAATGGAACCAATGAACAGGTAATAAACAATCTTAACTAGAGACAAGTGGCTTGGAACAGTGGGTGGTGTATCAGTATAACTACTTCCATATAACATTTTATTAAGGTAGTCATCTAAATTATTACTTGACTAATTAAGAATTGTGTATACTTTACATACTGGGTTACTTTTGATTGATTGCGCAAGTAAAGTAAAAATACCTAGACAAACGTATGAAAATCACACACCCAGCAAAATGATAAAGTACATTATTAGTAGTAAACTTCAAGTACTACTAGTTACTGCTGCTGAAGGTTTGTTTATTTGAGATTTTGATTCCTGATAGTTATACCTGTTTAACTTTCGCAATCTGTAAGAAACTGCAGGCATTGTTCAAATTACAGTTTATAAAATGTGTGCTATGAAAGGCTGACCTTCTTTGACGATAAATATTTGCAAAACCCACAACCCCGTGCAGGTTATTGACCCTGTTTTGTATAAACAGTATTGTTAAGTGTGAGTCACTGTCTTACCTGAAGAACCACATAGTAGAGTGTGTGCAGCACAGGAATGACATGCACACAGGACTGAGATCTCTGCATCTGTAAGAGTTGGAACACAACGGAAAGTTGCTTAGTTTTGAAAATGAGGCAATGTAGAGTCGAACGTAAACTGTTAGTACCTTCTTGGGCTTCTTTTGCAGCTGTCGGACCAGCTCTTTGACCAGTGCAACACTACAGGACGGATGGGTCAGGACTTTCTTGTGGAGATTCCATCTGAGCACTCCTGCAGTATAAAGACTGACACTTGAGCGCTGTTACAACAAGTAATATTTACATACAGCCCATTTAGCGTCCCAAACCTTTCTGTGACACACTGTGGGTGTCCTTTGTCAGCAGAGCCTTCACTGTGTTGCATAGACTTCTCTCCACAGTTGAGGACAGAGTAACCTCACCTTAAATACAGTGCAACAACATTCCTTTAATATTCAATTGTTTATTTTTAGGAAAAAAATAAATAAAAAAGTGACACTCACCTTTTGGCTCACCCACCTCTGATGCGCTGTAATTCCAAAATTGAGCACCCCCAAACACACTTTTTCGTAGAGTCCCATTGTCTGGATTCATTTCCATGTTTGTTCACTCACATAGTCATGTAATTAAAATGAGTTTCTCACACATATTCTTATCGTCAGCAATAATTACAAAAAAAGCGACTGACAATAAACATCATCTCTGCGGCAAAAGTGAACTCCACTAAAAAACCTGTATATGTAAATATTCAAAGCTCTCACTGAAAAAAAGCTTGAATAACAACTTACCCTGACAGCTCCTATTCTCAGTAATGCCTGCGACTTGTGCTGAGAGTGTGCACTGCTGGCTGAGAATGAGACGCGGCCCAATTCTTTTGAGGCAGGGTGTGAGTAATACAAGGAAGTAGCAAGAGAACAAGCTTAGTTTAATAATCTTGCCAAACAAAAATGTCTTTATTTGAGTTTGGATGACTGGCAATTCATTGAGTTCATAATAAATAGCTTATTTCATTGAATTTTACAGTAAAATTATGTAACAAAGTGTAGACAGGTGTAGCAGCCCTTGGTCACAGCACAAATGGAGATTCCTATGAAATTCCTGAGCAAATCTGAAGATGACAAAAATATGAGCGATTGTCAACTGACGAGAACAGGATGTCATTGTTTTTTTTTTGCCACAGTTCTCAGAAGGAAAAGTGTGTCTGTCATTTATTTAAACATGTTTCATAAAAGTGCAGTGGGCAATTTTCAATTAAACACAATTAATTCTTTGAAGGAAGCTGGCATGTTTCCTGTGTGTGCATTTTCAAAGACATCGCTTCACTATTGGAACCAAACACAACAATTACGTCCCCCCGTCTTTAAAGTTAAGGTTAATTCCGTAGACAAAAACAACAACAACAACAACAATTAAAAACACTATTGGTCTCAGCTACAAATACGTGGACACAGCCACAACCTTAGGACAACTTGATCAGACAATCTTGAAATACCGCTTCAGTGGCTTCATTAAAGTGATAATATTGTTATTTTTATATTATTAACTTAAGAGTTGGGAATCCCCCGGCCTACCATCCGGGAGTGGTCATGGTTGTGAGGGGCAGAAGGATGAGATGGGGAGGCACAGCAGTGAGCAGTAGGACGGGTGCAGAGGCTGGACCTGTCCCGGAGAGGCTTTGTAGGTCCTCCAGTCTGAAGAGGTGCCAGGTTTACAGCACAGAGACACCTCACAGCTGCACAGAACACAAATGTAATTCATTACTTTGTAGGTACACAAAAAAATCCAAGTAATGCTAATAAAGTGAACTTTGACCTATAGAAAAAGAACATATTGACCAAACAAAATACTGAAGGATGAAAACGTAGGACTTTCTAATAAAAAAGGCAGCAGTTCAAACTCAAATTCCATAAAATGTCTCAGATAATCCCTAAAACTAGTTTTCCTTTGGAGAGTCATAAACTGTTGTAATTTTGCACGTGTTACTCTGTACTATGTACTATACTCTTACTATGTACACTGTCACCCAGTGTACATGAAAAAAGTCCAACACTGAAGCTAAACAAGGTCAAAACCAGGTATAAACTAAACATTGAGCCAGGTCTTAACAACAGTAGAAGGGAAAATGTGATTCTACTTCAACACACCAAACCAGGACTAAACATGATCTAAACCAGGTATGTTGTTGTGTGGCTTTCTAGACAATATTGAACAGCTCAGGTGCAACAGGTGTTTACTATAATAGAAATGTGAAAATGAATTAAAATAGTCACTTGTGTCTCACCATTACCAAGTGAACCAGGTCAAGGGCTAAAGGTGGCAGTAAGAATGTGTGAGAAAACTGAATAGACCTGAAGCCCTGACAGAGTGCTCTATCAACTGGAATGTTCAGGACAGACAAACAAATGAATGCTTCTGACTGAATTGTTCCAGTTTATTCACTACAACATTTTACAACAATGCATCTTTCATCAAGGTTATTTTTGGTTGTATGCGGCTGTACTGTTACCTCACAACACTTTGGATAAACTTCTTCTCATCTTGATCAAGACACACAGCAAACATGCTGCCCTGGCTCTTAGCATGTACCTGGGCCTTATCCACCTTCACATCAGATATGGACATCTGTCGGAGCGGAGATAAAGGAACACATGTTCGAGGAGGAAGTGCTGGCATTGTGTAATATGTTTACAGCCAGTGTGTCAAACCTGATTGTAGCTTTTTTTAGACTTGGAACATTGCCTCTTTATAGCCTCCACCACCATCAGCTGAAGACTCTCTGTGATGATATTGTATTTTCTTATAAACCGCAGTTCAGTGAAGTATTCATATATACAGACAAAGTCATCATGTCACACACCTAGCTGCCCATGCCTCCTGCCGGATTTGTACAGATTTAACGACGTGCAAACTTTCTCTGTCTTGATCCACTGACTCCTCCCACTTATAGCTACCTGAAATGAGCATTCAATAATAGTTAATAGTTCTTTCTGATGTGGGAAATGTGGGGCATCAGAATACCTTGTTGTAAGCAATGTTTAGTGTTAAAGGGATGGCCTCTCGCTCCTCGTTGATGCCCAAGCGTTTACTGACAGCACCTATAAAATCAATTATTATTATTATTATTATTATTATTATTATTATTATTATTATTATTATTATTATTATTATTATTATGTTGCGTAGTTGTGTTGTAGCAGGTTTTATGGTGTCTTCATTTGACCAAACACACACACCCTTGCCAACCTTCATCTTAGCTTTGCCAAAAACTCTGGTCAACATATGAGTCTAAATCCCTTTGAAGTCTAAAGCAATTATAAGTACCCATGCTATCTCGAGAAAGTTCCATTCACAGTCAAAGGGAGTGGACGAATAATGTGCCATTGTCAAAGAATGTTTGGCATCATTTTAAGATTAGTGAGTCTACATTTAGAATTAGGTCAGTGGGTATTTATTATATGTTCCATTAGTCGATACATTTATTTTAATGCCATCTTTTTGATAAACTGGAACTACCAAATGTGACATGTTATTAAGAACATGACATAGACCTACCTGTTAAAAAAAAGGTTAAATAAAATCTAGGCTCTATCCATTAACATATCATGGTTGGTATCTCCAGTTTCTCAAAATGATGGCATTAAAACAAATGTGTGGACTAACAAAGAACAGTTTGCTAATGAGTACACTTTCAGGACAATACATTTCATGGGTAGACAGGAGTAGGACAAAGAAACACTTGCAGTAGGTCTATGTGTTGACAATGGTGTGTGTTAGGTTTCTTAGATTACTTTTGAAATCCTTAACATAGCTGGTATCATTCATCAACAAGATCAGGCCATTGAGCACATGTCACAATATTAGTCTTTTTGATAAGAAGGCATAGGTCTCACCCATGGCCTTCACTGCTCTGGTGGCAGCAGAGTGTCCCAGCTCCAGCGAGTGAACAAACACCTCCACTCTTTTACCCCCTCCAGCCAGAGTCAACTGTAGAGACAAACACAGACCTAACAGTGTGTCCTACATACAGAAACAAATGTTGACATGTTTGGTGTTTGTCTAACCTCAGCCTGGTAGAGCTGCAACAGCACAGACTGGTCTGCATGTCTACAGTAATAAAGCACCATATCAGCCAGAAGGGACTGATGTTCCATAGAACCACTGTTTACGTCACTGTCTTTACACCCAGACTGGAACACACAAGAAAAAGTACATTAGTATGCAACCTGTTTTAGAATTAAGTATGGTATGTCATATTGATACATTTAACAGCTTATTAATCGAAAAATGAAAGACACAATGTATATGTTTTTATTTTTTAGTAGGCACTCAAAGCGCTTTACCAGTGTTACAGTTGGAACACCACTGGAGGTAAGGTGTCTTGCCCAAGGACACAACGACAGTATGTGGGGGAGAGTGGGATGTTATGATGTTTTGGGCTGTTTCAAGCGGGGATTGAACCACCCACGCGCCAGTCGATGGAGAGCCACTCTAGCTACCACCGCCCCATTTTTTTATCATGATTAGTGTAAAACAAACATATACAAAGAAAGATCTGGGGGTCTTCAGCCCCTTCTGAGGATCTATGATAAATCTGTGGAAATGTCATGTAAAAAATGTATAAAAACACGAGTTTGGTGTGTAGAATTTCAGTGTGGCAGGCCTAGCGTGCTCGGCACTATGATTGTTGCAACATTCAAGACTCTATTGGCATTATACTTGTGGTCTGCTCATGAGTCTACGCTAAAAAGTGGTGGTCCAGCGACACTAGTGTATGAATGTGTGTGAGCATACTTGGATTGGGTCAGAGAGCCTGTTCTAGGGCAGCTGGGGCTACAAGAAAAGTAGTTTACCACCATACCACACGTACGTGACTGTGGAGTAAATGAATAGTGGACTCTGAAGTGCTTTGAGTATTGTGTAAGGCGCTACAAAAAATCCATGCCATTAGGTAGTGACACTAAATACAACACAGAGTACATAAAAAGTCATTAAACCTAGATTTAAATTGCTAAAGGTTATTTTCTTTTATCTGAATTTCATGTACATATTACATAATGAGTTTGCAGTGGACAGAATTGTGTGAAAAGTAGATCTTTCTCGGAGAAATGTCAGAAAAGCTTGCCTCCAATAAAAATTGACAAATTTGCAAGATCTCTATAATAAATTTTTAAAAAGGTCACCTGACAGAGGACGTCAGACGACAGGCTGAGCAGACTGAGAACGTTGCGCTCGTACCAGTGGTCCATCATGCCCAACATATGCGCTACGTTAGTGCTGTTGTCAGGTATGAGATCCTAAATGAATGAAGAGAGAAAACATTGTTATAGTTATATATGATAAGTCTGGTACAAAAATAACATATCTTTAACTTTTCTGCAATGCAAAATCTTAAGCTATGTCAGGATTAGGTGGATTGACCAGAAGGGTATGACGTTTGTGTACTCCAGTACAAGCAGTCATTAGCATTATTATTGGGAACGCATTACCACTGACTGCAGCTAAAAAAGGTCTGTGTGCAACGCCAGATGCATCAAACAGGAGGTGATCAAGATATAAGCAGCACTCTATTTTGTTCACATTTTGGTCCATCCAGGGCCGACAGCACCTGGTCAACTTGAAATCTCATTAAAGGAATCAGACATCAGAATCAAGGATTGTGACGGTGGCGCAACAAGGGCCCCACCCTAGAGCCAGGCCCGGAGTGGGGCGCACTTGTGGGTGGGCCCACCACCTGCAGGAGGGACCCTAACGGGGCGGTGCAAGTGGATTGGCAATCAAAGGTGGGGGCGTCGGCAACCCAATCCCCGGACACAGAATCTGGCACTAGAGACATGGAATGTCACCTTGCTGCTGGAGCCTGAGCTTGTGCTGGAGGTTGAGAGATACCAGTTAGAGTAAGTCAGGCTCACCTCTACGCACAGCTTGGGCTTTTGAACCCAACTCTAGACAGAGGTTGGACTCTCCACTACTTTGGAGTTGCCCGCGGTGACAGGTGGCGGGCTTTGCTTATAGCCCCCTGCTCAGCTTTAAGTGTTGCAGTTCACCCTGGAGAACGAGAGGGTCAATTCCCTGCGCCTTCGGATCGAGGATAGGTCTCTTATTGTTGTTTGTTTGAGTTTTAGGGAAGAGTTCTGGAAAGTGCTTCAACAGGGGATTTTGTTGTTCAACTGGGAGACTTCAAAGCTCACGTGGGCAGCAACAGTGAAACCTGGAGGGGCGTGATTGGGATGAAACCCCCTTCCCCCCAATCGTAATCCAAACTGTGTTCTGTTATGTTCCAAAATGAACACCATGTTCGAGCATAAGAGTGTCCATCAGTCTGTTGGGAACATTTGGCAGAGTCTCCTGTCAGAGAGATCTTCAACTCCCACTTACGGCAGAGCTCTAACCAGATCCCAAGGAAGGGTGGAGAGCCTGCCGAGTAGACCATGTTCTCCACCTCCATTATTTATGCAGCCACTTGGATCTGTGGCCATAAGTTCTCTAGTGCCTGTCGTGGTGGCAACCCCTAGTCTTACTATAGGTAAGAGATACCATCAAGCAAAAAAAGGAAACCTATGGCCCCTGGTTGGCTCGTGAGACTCTTGAGACACCTGATAGGTACAGGCAGACCAAGCGGACTGCAGCCCGGGTGGTTACGGAGGAAAGAATACTTTTAGGATCTCCTCAACTCTACCAACATGTCTTCCATTGAGGAAGCTGAGGGCTCAGAGGTAGTCCATCACCCAAGCAGAAGTCACTGAGATAATTGGGAAGCTCCCTTGGTGGCAAGGCACCAGGGGTGGATAAGCTTTGGCCTGAGTACCTCAATTCTCTGGATGTTGTGGAGCTGTCTTAGCTGACATGCCTCTGCATCATTGCTTGGCGGTTGAGGACAGTAGCTCTGAACTGGCAGATTGGGATGGAGGTCACCGTTTTCAAGAAGGGGGACCGGAGGGTGTGTTACAACTACAGAGGGATCACACTCCTCAGCCTCCCTTGGAAAGTCATTGTCAGGGTACTGGAGAGGAGAATTCAGCTGATAGTCAAACTTTGAATTTAGGAGGAACAATGCAGTTATTGTCAAGACAAGACATTTATTTTTGTCACAACAACAATATCACAACAGCCGCCTCAAAGGTCTTAACAGACTGCACTAGACAACATCCCCTGTCCTTAGACCCTTCATCAGGGTGAGGAAAAAATCCAAAGAAAACCCCAGCCGTGAAAAAAGAGAAACCTCAGGGAGAACCACAGAAGGAGGGATCCACTCCCAGGACGGACAGGCCGTGCAGGAATGTGTCCAGAACAGTTAAAGAAAACATAGAAATATGCTATTGTAAGGTGTTAATTCCAATGCTGAGGGGTAGTTAAGAAAGCACTTTTCTTATTATTTTCTGTTTTCATTAGAAATCACAAATAAAAATAAGACAGAAGGGAAACGAGTAAATGTGTATGTATGTGATTATTCTCACCACAGAGGATTTATTTGATCCTTCATCTGCCAATTCTCCTACTGCATTTCCAACCATTTTCCTTTTGGTTGGAATAAAGTAAAAGTGCAGTTTGCATGTCTTACTGAGTCGAGCACGTTTACTGTCACTGTTCTGCAGATTGGTGTAGGCCCGGGCCAGTCTGCCCACCTCTTTGTTTCCTCCAAACACCACCACTCTGAACTGTCTGACCACCTCCTGTTCATCAGACAAGTCACAGCTGAGGATGGGCCTCCTGCGGACGCACATGTGCCTCTGGGGAGAATCTAGGGCTGATGGCTTAGACTGTGAAACATTTTTTGGGAGGTCTTTAGACAAATCAGAACGTTGACCCATGCTCCAAGCTCGACGACAGGGCGTAGTCCTGAACAGCAGAGTGAAACGCTCCACTCCCAACATAGATTTTGACTTCTTCTTGGGTTTTCTTCTGTTTTTTGAGGGTTTCTCCTGGTCCTCGAGTCCTGGTTCCTCGCTGAAGTCACTGTCTACCCCGGAGGAGCAAGATGGGGTGGACACGGACCAGCTGGAGGACAGAGAGTGACTGGAGTACACGGAGTCTCCAGA